>VDFB02377852.1:0-38559 GCA_007258455.2 Sequoia sempervirens
AATGAATGTAACATCATAGTGTAAGAGATAAAATAGTGCAATTTATAAATAACTTTCTCATTTTCCAGTGAATTTTATTTATTTGTAAATCTAAATATGAAATTTAAGTTTTGGTTAAAAATAAATATTTAATCCTTTATTAAGCTCAATCACCTTAGTTAAAATGGAATTATACTTGATTTAGTAAAGTAAAAATGAATTTATGAAGTATGGTATACAAATCATTATTTTATAAGTTTTAATTAGATCAGCTATAAGAGACCTTCAATTATGTGTCTAGATTTAATCCAATAGCATAACCTTATTATATAATCACCATCACATAATCTTCATCTCAAGGCTCTAATACTAAGAAAATCTTGAAAATAGAAAATATTTTCCCAAAAACATGGGCTCAAAGCATGTGCCAAGTCTTGGTCCAACTAGTCGAAGTTGGACCCATGTTCCCTTCCACTTGTGTGAGACCTCCAAAAGTAGAAAGTAGTTCCTATTACACATTTTTATTTTTATGACCAAGGGAATCATATGTTATTCAAAGGTAATATTTCAAGTCCACTATGTAATCCCCCTCTAATAATAACCTTCTACCAAAAGTCTAGTCTTGTACTTTTTTAACTTACCATCTACATTGAATTTTTATAGAACACTCATAATTTACAACCTGTGAGCTTTCTTCCTTCATTTAAATCAACTAGATCTCAAGCCTTCCATTTATGCCAGGTCATAATCTCCTTTATCATGGAATCTATCCAATTCTTTTTCTCCTTTAAAGAGAGTTTCTTTCACAAATATAAGTTCATCATTAACATTAGTTAAATTAAATGTACAAAATAAAAAATTGGAGAGATATACCTTTCAAAATGTTTATGTTCTCTTGTGGACCTTCTTAAAGGAAGTGAAGATAGAGACTCTCATTTTATTCTTCTAAATCTTCCTATAATTTTTCTTCATCTTTGGCTCCTTATCCAACCTATTCATTTCCCTATGCATCTTCACCTTAACTTGATATCAAATTATATTGTGTCCTCTTCCTTTCGTTGTATAGATCTACAAAACAAAAAACACTTACTTCCCTACAAAACATATTTCTAGAATAAATAATTTTATAAGTTGGAAGATTCCCAATCTTATACCGTTAAATTTTCTACCCATATCCAATGAAAAAAATATACTTTGAAATCTAACTTAGAGCATTTTTTCCTAGGTGTTTGAGTGTAAGCCTCAACCAAACACTTCCAAATGTGCAATTTAATCTTTTTTCCCATCCATACTTTGTATGGTGTCTCTTCAACAAGGATGGAAATAGGAAACTTATTTATCAAATAACAAAAATACTAACAACTTACACTCAAATAATTTTCTTCAAATTAACACAACTTAACATACTTTTATTTATTTCCTTGAATACTATATTCATTATCTTAGCTATCCCATTTTTATATATATGGAATATTTTTCTATTAAATTACAATCCAATTATGTTTGCAAAATTATTCAAATTATTTAGATAAATATACCCTCATGTTATTTGATCTCAAATATTTTATTTTTTTCCTTATGAGTTTCCACAAGCACCTTAAATTCCTTATGCTTAATTAAAACTTCATATTTGTGCCTATGAAAATAAACCAAATATTTTCTTGAAAAATCACCAATGAAGATGGCATAATATAGATGGTTTCTAAGATATATGATTAACTCTAAAATCCATTTTGGTATGAGAATTTAACTTTATTTTTCTTATGAAAGTCACAATCTCACCTATATATTTATTCTTTCTCACCTAGACGCGGTTTGAAGTTTGATGTCAAAATATTGGCATATCGACTAATTCATTTACATGATCAAAAGTCATGGTATAGTTAGATTAAGTAGTACCATCCAATCCAAATAAATTACCATGCCTTATACACTTCCTATGTGAATTCATATGAAAAGAGGCACCTAAATCAATATCTCTAAATATTATAGATTATTAAATTCTAAAATATTTTCAATTAGTGATGAGCTATAATTTTCAAGCATACAAATGGGTTCAAAAATTTTCAAGAAAAATATATAACTCATATCCTAGAACACATATAACTCAATACTTTCACAAAACAAAAAATCAAGTTGAAACCATGTAACAAATTATCCATACCCACTCATGAAAACAACCATTGTAAAGCCCTGATTATTCAACCCGCCATTCCCAACTACCTTATTGAACCAAAAATCATTAAATTAATTTTAATTTTTTTATAGATTAAAAGTGAGCAAGAATTTTAAAGTTTCCCAACTCAAAACCCTAATAATCTTCAAGAATTTCTATTTCTATAATAAGATGAACCATAATGTAAAATGTATATATACTGTAAAACATAATAAGATGAATGATAATGTAAAATGTATATATTGTAAAACATAATAAGATGAACCATAATGTGAAACCATAATGTAAATGTATATAATGTGAAGATAATCATCTAAGAACCATAATGTGACAAATCACAATATATAAAATGTATAATTAATCATGTGTCTACATGTAAAATAAGTCAAAGTGGAGGATGCCTAGTATGACTGTGGATCAATCTCTCTCCTGATCCTTGTTTGGATCCATGTCTTGATCTCTCTCTGGATCCGTGGCCTGATGCCTCTTTCGATCCTAGTCTTGATCCATGTTCTGATTCGCCTCCCTGCACAAGAAAGTACCTTAATTAATTTAATGTAGATATGTAAATGTAAAGTCATCTTAAAGTTTTGTACTTTCAATGTTTGAATGTATCAAGTACTCTAAATATTATTAATGTACCTCAAATGTACCATGCAAAGGATCATCTACATGATCCACATCTCCAAAGCATGACAAATCCTCGTATTGCTAGAAATTTAAAAATATAAGATTTCAATGAAGAGTGAGAAGTAATTTAAAGTTAATTTTATTTTATATATGTATGTGAATTTTTAGAACACAAAATATATAGATTATTTTAAAGTACCTACGTCTCACCCTGGAGCACTCTACCAATGTCACTAATGTCATGAGAATGCATAGTCACATCAAGGAAACCTGTATCAGGTAAAGGACCAGTGCCAAACAGAAGTGAGTTGTATGTGCCATGTACATCATGTGCAGTAACCTCAACTTGATGTTGTTCAGGGACTGTAGGCTGGTCTGGAATATGTTGATCATCTTGTGAAACCGCCTCACCCCAACCCAACTGTCTACCAAAATGTCATCTAATATGAGCTAGTACAACATCTAAAGGAACCCCATACTCATCACTAATAAACTGGTGTGATGATAGTAAATCAACAATGGAAACTGAAGCAACATTACGTACATTGGCTTCACTCATTTGGGCCACATCTGATGGTGATGGTAGCTCTGCATGAATGTAGGGATCATAATTGGTAGATATAGCCTCAATGGGAGGAAGGCTAATCTGTGGACATAATAAATATCAACCTACATGATTAGATGACATCTGATCAACCTGAGTAGCAATCATGACAATATTGTCAAAAAGGTAAGATTTGGTAGGTGTTGTTGCTACACCTCCTGTTGCTACTAGTTCCAAACATTTTGGAAGAACCAAAAGGTTTGGAAAAACTAATGCCCTCTTGTTGAAGGGCAGTGGAAAATCTGCACATCTAAATTGAGATTTGTCAGCAAACCTCCCTTTTCCCTATCCAACATATGAAGGAATAGATGTGTAGTCCACATCTAACCCTAAATGAAACTCAGTATATAGTTGTTTGCAAAAATAAATTGACAACTCATCATTATGAGGCCATCTGTGATGGGCTGCCAACCATATAGGATATATAAATGGAGCAACAAGCTCATCTGTACATCTTGTAACAACATATCCTCTAATTTTTTTTGTCCCATATAGTGAGAGAACATGCTGTGCACATTATGTGTTAAAACTCTAGTAGTAATAGAATCAATTTTCATAGTGCCAATACCACTGCTGGCAAGGGACCTATAAAAATCCTCAGTGCTAACCTCATCATAAGGATTATAAGATCGAATCATGTGAATCATACATTGGATCTCCTGCTGAATCCTAACTAATCTATCTCTATTAGGGAGATTAGGGGAGTTATGTATTGTTTGATCCAAACATCTCAAAGAATTATCTAATCTCCTAATGCTATCATTATATAAATTAGACCTAGCCTCAACTTGCTCCTGAGATTGATTGGAATGATGTGATCCTTGATCATCAACCATATCTATATAAATACAAATATCTACACATTTAATTAAAACAAAAAAAAATACAAATATGTACTTATTTTATTTCTCTAAAAGTAAAATATGCAATAACCATTTTTCTAGTAAGATGCTCCATAGGAAATTATAAAAAATAGGAAATATGAGCAATGAGTAGCTTGAACGTCATGAAGTAAAAATAAGAACAGTTTTAAGTTCATTCAACTATCTATGAAAAAGAGGGAGAAAGGGAGAAAGTAAGATTATAAATTTTTTCCTATAAAAAAAGTGGTACTAAAATATCCTAATGAAACATTCACATGTAAAAGAAACATGTAAGCATATAAATACATAAATATTGAATGCTTTAAGAATTATGGACATGAGGATTAAATTTGACTAACTTCGTAGGAAATTTAAAGTCTTAAACAAAGAATCTCATGTATTATCAATTAAAATTGCAGGGTATCTCTAAATTCCAAATAACAATCATACAAGTGTGTATAATATTGGGTTAAGAGTGTATGATAAAAGAGTGTATGATTAAGTATAATGCATCTATATAAGTAGGGATAAGGAGATAATCATGCATAACTTATATTTAGAGACATATTGTATTTGAGGATACTTACAAATTACAATCAACCATAAGCAATTCTACACTATAATTATGTGTGGTGCAATTCTAATGAACATGTTAGAGAAGGGGATATTCTATTATGATTGAGGTCTTGAGTGTTTATCCTTTTGTCATTACACACATCTAGGCCTTTTTGGATGCCTGACTAAGTGAATGTATAATACCATTCTTGGTGATGGTGTACATTCAATACAATAAATGATCAATCGAATACAAAAGAATATTAAATAACAATAAATGATCAATCAAATACTTTATTGAAATAATCTTGGAAGGCTATTAATTGGAGTTATCTGAATGGATAAGTGAAACTAGATATAGTAGAAATTTTGGTGCCTACTATATGCAACCTAAAATGGTCACCCAGACTTTGGGCCCCATTTATTTAATTTGTCAACATCAACTTTCTGAATCAATGATTGTCGCATTTTCAAATCAACTTTCTTAATCAATTCATAACTATTTCAAATGTTTCAATTTTCCCTAAGGTTTGAATGCTTCATTAATTTTATTTAATCAAAAGAAATAAATCCCTTTTAATAAATAAAATAATGTTATTTAATTGAAGTTAATATTACTTAAATAAAATGATGCTATTTAATTAAATCTATTTTTAATTAAAATAATTTTATTTTATTTTATTAATATTCATTTCTAAATTACATAATCTCATTTTATTTTATTAAAAGAGATATTATCATCTTAAATAAAATAAAATAAATGAAATATCCTCTCAAGAATATCGTGATGAAAAAAGGGAAACAAATCAGTTAAAAGGGAAATAAACTAAAAAAGAATTCTAATCAAGATTTGTTTCTATTTTTCTATTTATCCAGCATTTTTGAATTTGCCTTCAATTCCACTTTTCCTATAAAATGAGCCTCTCATTCTCATTTCAAAAAGAGAAAAGATTCACGAATTTTTACATCAGACTTATACTACAAATTTAAATTTTATCATTTGAGATTACATTAGTTTGATTTTATAAGCATCTTAGTTTTAGAGCATATAGTTTAATATTGCATTTTAGCTTAATCTTCATAGTAGATTAATTTGCAAAATAATTCATTTATGGCATTGCATGTAGATTAATTTTCATTTCAATAAATTAGTTTGGTTTATTGCATTTTACAGCCATTTAGATTAGTTTTCATTGTTGCATTGCAAGAACATGATTCATGGAGATTGGCATTCTTGCTTCTCCTCTTTGAATCTCTCGTTCCGAGATTGTATTTGCAGGGGTAACAGGGTTAATCTGAGGGCCACAATATCAATCCCTGCTCTTCTCGGATAGAGAGCTGTGAATTGATTTGCAAGGACTCATTATTGAGTATCCTTGCATGCAAGGATTCACAGAAGTATAACATATTTTCAGTTATACATTTTGGCGCCCACCGTGTTTAATTTTTAATTTTTAATTTAGTTTAGTTTTTAATTTAGTTTTTAATTTAGTTTTCAATTTAGTTTTTAGTTTTTAATTTAGTTTAGTTTTTAATTTAGTTTTTAATTTTTAGTTTTTTTAGTTTAGTTTTTAATTTAGTTTTTAATTTAGTTTTTAGTTTTGCTTCATAAATCTAGCTTCCACTCAGTTGCAGGAAAAACAATTTTTGGGTTTTGTAGCCAGGGTCGAAATCTGATCTGGGTATTTTTTAGTTTTCTGATTTATTTCACAGATCTGAAGAAAATAGTTGCACAAAAATTGTCGTGCGTCATTTTTTTCAGCTGACTAAAGATTTAAAAAAATTATTTTTTCATCTTCTACTTACTGGATCAAAAAACGATTTCTGGGTTTTATTTTTTGCTTCAAAAAATTTCTGGGTTTCTGTTTTTATCTACTCATTATAAACAGATTTTTCAGAAATCAAATTTGAAGATTTTTATGCATGTTTTTAATTTAGTTTTTAATTTTTAGTTTTTAATTTAGTTTAGTTTTTAATTCTAATTTAGTTTTTAATCTTAATTTAGTTTAGTTTTTAGTTAGTTTGGTTTAGTCTTTAATTTAGATTTTTAATTTAGATTTTTTTAAGTTTCTAAAATTCAAATTAGATTTTTTTAAACTTTGTTAATTTAAAGTAGATTCTTTAACTTTGTTAATTTAAATTAGATTTTTTTACTTTAGATTTTTTAACTTTATTAATTTAAATTAGAATTATTAATTTAGATTAGATTTTTTTTAATTTAGATTAGATTTTTTAATTTTATTAATTTAGATTAGTTTTGTTTTAAATTTTTAGTTTAGTATTAGATTAATTTAGTTTAATTTTAGTTTTGTTAACTAATTCCTTTTAGATTAAATTTTGACTAGATTAAATTAGATTTTTTTAATTCTGGTTCTTCTAAATTCTTTTTTCACAGCATAACAGTTTCTGCAGGACGCTAGTCAGAGAACTTGAAACACACTAACGGTTTGATTACAGGACGCGTGACAAAGACTTGAAAACAAACACTTACGCTTGTCAAAGATCTTATTTAAAAAAACATTGTGTTTGTTTTCCTGCTTTTCAATTTACATAGTCTAATTAGGGCTTCATTAAAATTCTTAGGAGTTTTGATAGTGAGTAGGGAATTTGGCTCTTTGTTACGTGGAGGTGATGACCATGGACAAATCCAGGCTCCTGATGATCTTACTAATATGATGAACTCTTAGGGAGCGGAGCAAGGTAGTAAATCTTTAGCACTTTCACTCGTCAGGGGATTATGCTCTTCTCTCATTGAGAGAATCAGAAACCCAAAAGCGTGTGGATTTGGTGAAGTGAAACTAGCTCGGTGATTAAGGTTGTTTAGCGTGTTTGGGTAAAGAGACGGGCTAGAGAAGTATGCTCTTCTCCTTTTGGGAGAATCAGAAAATTAGAAACCCAAATCCGAGCCATGTCCAGTGTCACCTTTAGAGGGCCTGCTGGAAGTTGAACCTCCGGGAACGACCCAAGTGAGTACACACCTATCGCCGGTGATTCCACCTCACTATAATAAAGAACGTCTTGTTGAGTCTAAAGATTCCAAGACCATAGTAACTTATTTTCCATGACTTGGACGATCATCATGGAAGAGCTCTATTTATTGCACTGAGCGGCGCCACTCCAAGCCCTGCTTGCGGGGGTGTGTGATTTTCAGGTGTTGGTGTGGCTGCGAGGCCCAAGCTCTGTATCAGAGGCACCGAAGGTTATTGTGAACGGAAGCCAAGTAAAAAACTCTTAGTTAGTTGCCTACCCGGTTCACCTCCGAAAGGAGTCATAATCTTTGCACAAGGAGGGGGAAGAATCTCTCCATATGTTGATCATACACAGATTCCCATCATAGGCATACACCTGGATGTTTGGAGGCGGTTGCGACACTGGCCCCTGCTACAAGGGTAACCTTTGAACGTACACTGTTGAGTCCTTGGAAACACCAAAAACATGGGCGCCCTCTAGGGGGTGACACGGCTGTGTGAGGTGCACGTATGCGCATAAGCAATGGGGCAAAGGTTTTGACTTCTCACCATTTTCTTTGGTAGGGATAGCTATGTGTTTGTTTTTGAGTCTTAAACATTGTCCAAACATCTTCAAACAAGACTCCCCCGATACTATCAAATTGCTTTGTCCTTGATAGATATGTTATTGACTACTTTTTGTATCACAACTTGTCTGATTGAAACCTATGTGCTTGATCAAAATCTGTGGATATACTTGCTTAATCTTTGCAAACAAACAACAAACTAAAATACTGAGTTCTTCGATTAGGTGACTTGTCCCAGTTTTAGAGACCTGTTCTGTATTTAGGGTTTATGTGTCCTTGACCCTTTGAATTAGTGATCCTTGATCTCACAAGCGATTTTTCTTGAGATTGGCAAATTAGGAATTGTTCCTGTCAAATAGATAAATTTTTAGACTCTTTGATAACACACTTGGAGAGTGCTAGTAGTCTCCTTGTCCACCCATTTTCATACAATTCAAACTCAGTACACTTTGTGTAAGTCATCCTCCTGATCCATATGTGCTAGGGTATTCACCCAAGAATTGAGCACCTCTGTGGCAGTGTTGGTTTGCACCTATTTGCAACAGTTCTATTTCACCATCTCTCTCGGACAAGAGAAAATTTTTACTATCCTAGTCTAGTATTGACGTTTCTTAGAATTGTCTGGACTCTCCCTTTCATGTCAGTCACAACAGGATATCAAGTGAGCCAAGGAAAGCGACCTCAGATAGTCTTTAACCAACTACCCCCAGTTCAGACTCGTCAAAAGAGAAAGGAAAAGGAACCAATATTTGACTTGATCACTGCAGAATTCGATCACGAGCTTCTTTGGCCCAAAAGAGCCATTTTAGTGACTTGAGTACCCCTCGACACCTTCCCTCGAATTATGGATAGGTTATCTTTGTCACTTAGGCGGGAGAGGAAGCCATGGATCAAGATCTTGATGATATCTATGAACAACACAGAAACAACATGATATTTGGAAATTCTTCTCATGATAATCAACCTGATTCAGCCCTCATTAACACAAGATATTTGGATGCCCATCAACGGGATGAAAGGTATAAGAGACGAGCTCACCAAGAACAATGGTCACAACACGAAGACCAAGACAATGAACCTCGTGATGCTCATGTCAATACAACGTATACCAATGACTTGTTCAAACAATCTAGACCAAGCTCACCACTTCAACATACCTCAAGGTTCACAAGTGATAGGCTCAAAAGAATTGAACGCGAAAAGAAAGCCTTTCTAGATGAACAAGCTGCAAAGCAAGAAAAGTTTAGACAACTTGAGGAAGAGAGCCAAGCTTTATTGGAAGTGCAAAGGAAACTCGCTCAAGAGGAGCAAGATAGGCAGTTAGCCCACCAATTAAACAAACAATACAATACAAGGGGTGCTACTTGATTGGACATGGTCTCCTCCTCCACCTTCAAACCTTACCAAAGTAGAGGTGGTCAGGACCCTTCTAGATCTCTAGTCACAGGGGAAGAAGGGCTCTATTATGCTCATATGGGAGGAAAGCTCCTCCCGATTAAGACCACACTCCCAACATGGCATCTGGTTCCCCAACGCATGGGTGTCCACATTATGACTTGATACTCAAGACTTCATCGCGAATTAGCAAGAGCCTATCTTCCAACAGTGTATGGAAGGTATTTGGAACAAAGAAACAAAGATAAGTTCTTGGAAAGTCTAATCAACAAAGGGTGCCGAGTCATATAATTTTTTTACAGTGGACAACAAAATGCAAAGAAAGCAAAATCACTCTCAGAATCTGCTTGAGAATGAAGGCAAGATGAGTGGAGAAAATGATTGCGAAGCCTAAAAGAGCTCATTCCTCACTGGAGCTCAATTTGTCCTAATCCATTCGACAAGAGTGTGTGTATGAAAGATTTTCCAAAGAGGGTGGAATTCCCACAATATGATAAATATGATGGCAGTGGTGATCCACACGACCATGTGCGTCAGTTCTATACTATGAGCTTTGAATTCCATCAAGATGACTCCTATTTGATGAGGTTGTTCCCTAGGAGTCTTAAAGGACAAGCAATGGAATGGTTTACCAATATCACTCCTCCTGTCAAGATTTTTAGAGAACTTGTTCATAGATTCATTCAACACTTCGCATATAATCTGTCAAGATCTGTTACTATGTTGGACCTATGCAACTTGAAACAAAATCAGGGGGAACCCTTTGTTACCTTCTTGAAAGGTGGAGGAGACAATGCTCTCGGTATCCTAGGACGATCCATGAGGATGAAAAGATTGACATACTTGTTAGTAATTTGGTGCCTGAAATGAGATATGAGATCAAAAGATAGTCTTCACTTCCTTTGATACCATGATTGAAACTGCATGCCACATTGAGGATGTTCTAAAAGAACAAGGCATTTTGACCAGACATAACAATAATACCAACAATGGTCAAAACAACAATAAGGATAAAGGGAAGAACATCAATTGGAACAAAAACAAACAAGTTGTTAATGATGGGTTGTGGATTCTTCCCAATCAAGAGATCAAAGTGTTCTTAATTTGACTAAAGAACATTGCAAGCAATGGAAGCTTAATGCACCTCACAACAAGAGAAAATGAAAGCGAGATGTCGGGAGGCCCAAAACCAAGCGACAATTTACCAAATTGGGTGACTCATGAGATATTCTCAAAACTCTCATTGCTAACAACTTGGCACATCCTGGGATCTGTAAAATTTCACATTCGGATCCTAAGCACATTGGTGGGATGATGAGCATTCTATAAATTCATAATGGCCACTGGCCATCACTGATGTTGGAGAACTTATAGTCAAGATTTTATATAGAAAGTGGAAACAAAGTTGATGGCTTCAAATACCAATGCTGATCATAAAACTTAAGGAACCTTTGCTGTTACGACAAAGAAACATACAAATCCACCAGAATGGCAGGCTTACTTGTTTTACCTATAAGGTGAAAATGTGGGTAAACATGCTTGAGTTGTGGAGCCAAGTGTTAATATGATAAGTGGGACCCACATGGTTATGGCTCTCCCTATTTTTTGACAACCAACTGTTGTGGTGTGAGGTCCTCATTCTAGGTTATCTTAAAGGCCTTAAATGTCGCTTTCATTGCAGGAGTCAAAGCTCCTTGTCGGTGTGGCCATTCTCGAGAGGGGCTAGTTCAGGTCCATCCAACAAATCCAAGCAAGTGGCATCCAAGAATGTCACTATAAAGTCCGCCACTGCTCTCAAACCAAACTACAATCTTGTAGATTAGTTACAGAAAACTCCAGCACAGATCTCAATCTTAGAGCTTCTAGAGTTGTCCCCTAGGCATAAGCAGATCCTTGAGGATGCTTTGTGCACAACAAATGTCCCCAACAACATTGATATAGACCAATTCCAAGGCATGGTGAATCACATTACTAGCCCACTTTACCTTTCTTTCTCTGAAGATGATGACAAATCCCTAAGCCATCCACACAATCTTGCCCTTCACATTGAAGTCGTGATTCATAAAACTCGTGTCAGGCGCGTGTTGATTGATGGAGGTGCTGGGTTAAATATCTGTACTTTGAATTTGTTAAAAACTTTGGGCTATTCAGAGCAAGTGATCGACACTAGAAAGAAGATCACCATAAAGGCCCTATGATGAGAGTGAGCGAAGTTCTAAAGGATTATTTGTCCTTCTCACATGCGAGTTAGCCCGGTTGAAAAAGATATCTTGTTTCTGGGAATTGTTGATCTTGGACCCCTTGCATACAACATTTCTTGGGTAGACCATGGATTCATGATATACGGTACCATCTACCACCACCCGATGTGTTAAAAGTTCCCCTACAATGGAACATAAGGAATTGCATACCGAGGGGATAACACCTTATCAATTAACTCAATCTGACTAATGATCATGTCCCTCTTAGCAGAAGCGTGAGAGGATTATGAAACAACTTTATGATTTGTCCAAAACAAATTTAAGTCCCATTAGACCTTGGCATGGGGAATGTCTGGCGAGCATCTTTTACAAAAGATGCACATTTCCCCTAAGGACATATGGAAAGCCTTCCACGGAGATGAAACCATCATCTTCATCAATGACACTATTGACAGTTGTTGGATCACCAATACCGAAAATACAAAGGATAGAAAAAAGAAGTAGGTACATTTAGAGATTGGAATGCAAGGGAGAAATACACATTTACAATGAATTTCTCCCCTCCTAAGTCCTCTTTCAGGAGAGGATATGCTTGTCAAAGATGGGTTATCTAGGATATGGCCCTCTTAGTCACAGGTTAGATGCTAGAGCCGAACCACTCAATCATGATCTTTTTGCACGTAAGTCTAAGAAACCGGTTGGCCTAGGCTTTATGAACAACAATAAATGCACTATCCCCATTTCTGATAGGTGGGATAGTAAAGATGACACATAATATGTACCAGATTTGACCAATCAATAAGACATAACAAATGATTGGGTACCTTCAACAAATCTCCTTTGGGAAGATTCAAGAGATTTAATAATTGATAGTCCTCCTGTCTCATTTGCAATAGATAGTGACTATATGAATGCAAAATTGACTATGGATAGTGTCTCCATTCCAGCTACAACGGATGGTGCTAATTTAGATAATTTTGTGATTGAGCAAATTGCTAGAGGAGAGGAGCCTCTTCCAAATCTTGAGGCTTCTACATCATGAGGCTCCAACAATAATTTAGAAATAGACTCTCATGAGTTTGAATGGGATTCACTCTCAGATGCAACAGTTGACTTGGATATGGATGTTGTCCATGCTTATAGTTCTCAACCTGATGTAACTGATGAGTCATGTGTTAGACTAGAAGATTGGAACCCACATGTCACATTAGTAGACGATTCTTCGCTTGCTAGGATAAATTCTGATTTAGACACTTTAGAGTGAAACTTGACAGATTTCAATTCTACAGTCACCAGAAATGACACCACCTATATCCTTAATCTTGAACCGGTCATAAACATACCCCTTGTTCACCCCAACCTTATTGATTGGTCTCAACGGTACCAAGAGCCTCAACTCTTGACATTTCACAATGACTATGAGATCACCTGCTATCTAAATGCCATTGAACCTGTAGTCTCTTCCACCAGTGAACTGGCTACCCGGTGTAGTGAGGCTTGTATAAATTACCTTAAATGCAAATACAAAAAAGAAAAAAGGCAAGAGTTCAGATGAAAACCACTGTGGCGGTCGCGAGAACCAAAAAAGTAAAAATAAAAGCGTATCCAAAGGTGAAAACCTCCCGAGAGGCACCTACGGATGAGGTACTTGATAGTCTCCCAAGCTATTTCTAGGACAGATCATCAGTATTGGTTGAACCTACAGAAGTTGTTAATTTGGGCACAAAGGAAGTTCCAAAAATTGTACACTTGGCTAAATCTTTATCACCTGAAGAAAAGAAAGCCTATATTGCGTTCCTCCAAAAGAAGAAAATTAACTTTGCATGGACATACTCAGACATGCCAGGGTTGGACACTAATCTCATTATGCATCATTTGTCCATAGCTCCAGGTGTGAAACCAGTCAAATAGAAGTTGAGAAAAATGCACCCTCATATAGCTCTTTTAGTGAAAGCTGAATTATAAAAGCTCCTTGGTGCAGGATTCATTAGAGCCATAGACTATGCTGACTGGATTTCCAACATTGTACCTGTTTCTAAAACTGATAAAACCATTCGAATATGCACAAACTTTAGAGATCTTAATAGAGCATGCCCAAAGGATGATTTTCCACTTCCTAACATAGACATGATAGTGGACATGACAGCGGGATATGAGATCTATTCTTTGATGGATGGTTTTTCTGGGTATAATCAGATCAAGATAGCTCCTAAGGATCAAGAAAAGACTGCATTCACATGTGCCTAGGGTACTTATTGTTGGAATGTCATGCCCTTTGGATTGAAAAATGCAGGAGCTACTTACCAAAGAGCTATGACAACCATCTTCCATGACATGATGCATAAGAATATGGAAGATTATGTGGATGACACCCTGGCTAAGTCTAAGAGAAGAGGAACACATTTGGCTGATTTAGAAGTGATTCTAGATTGCATGGAACAATTTCAACTAAGATTAAACCCAAAAAAGTGTGCATTTGGTGTTACTTCTGGAAAATTATTGGGATTCATCATTTCAGCTAAAGGAATAGAAGTGGACCCTGAAAAGGTTCAAGCCATTATAAACATGCCACCTCCCAAAAATGTTAGCCAAATGAGGAGTCTTCAAGGGCGCCTTCAATCCATAAGGAGGTTTATTTCACAATTGGCAGATAGAGCACAACCTTTCAACAAAAATTTGCATAAAGGTGTTCAATGTGTCTGGAATGAGGATTGCCAAAAGAGCATGGATCAAATTAAAGAATACTTGGCAAATCCTCCCATTTTAATGCCTCCCATTCTAGGAAAACCTCTCATTTTATGTCTCAGCTACTGAATCTTCACTGGGGGCATTGTTGGCTCAATTAGATGAACAAGGGAAAGAAAGGGCCATATATTATATTAGTCACACTCTTGTTTCTTATGAGGTTAATTATACTAGTATTGAAAAAGCTTGCCTCGCAGTAGTGTTTGCTTCTCAAAAATTGCGACACTATATGCTCGCGCACACCATACACCTCATATCAAAAATTGATCCTCTCAAATACTTGCTCGGTAAAGCTGCTCTCACGGGTAGACTTGCTAAATGGATGATGATTCTTTCTGAATTTGACATAGATTATATTGACACAAAGCAATCAAAGCCAAGCTATTGCCTAATTTCCCTATTCAAGATAATAGCCCATTCAGTCAACTTTCAGATGAGCATCTTATGTACATGGCTGAAAGATCACTGGAAACTATTGATGGTTCCCATGCAAAATGGTTCACGGAAATTTGGTGTGTTGTTTGTTTCTCCTCATGGGTATATTCCTAAATCTTACAAGTTACTCTTTCCATGCACAAACAACATAGCTAGTATGAGGCTTTGACAAATATGGACTAAAATGGCCATAGAGTGGAATATCACAGAACTACATATCTATGGGGATTCTCAGCTGATCATCAACCAAGTCAATGAACAACACCAAACAAAAGATGACAAGTTGGTACCTTACAAAAAAATGGTTGATTCATTGAGACGGTATTTTACTTTTGTCACCTTTCAGCAAATCCCTAGGGTTGAGAACAAAGCAGCTGATGCTATGGCCACTCTTGCTTCACTTCTTCAGTTAGAGGAACATGAGTCTAGATATGAATTCCTGGTGGAAGAGCTACGATATCCCATATTTGACTCACTTGAAAGCCATATCATTTGTACCCTTGTCAATCATGAATCCTCCCGCTATGGTGCTATTTACTCATATCTTCGTGATGGCATCATCCCCAATACATTTAACCGATCTAAAAGAAGAAACCTTATCCGAAATGCCTCTCGCCATTCCCTCATCTCTGGTGATTTGTATAGGAGGGGTCTAGATGGAACACTTCTTAGGTGCTTAGAAAAGGAGGAATCTGATCAAGCGCTAGTTGACATCCACGAGGGCATATGTGGAGGACATTCTAATGATCTTTCCATGGCTAGAAGGTTGCTTAGGGCAGGGTACTATTGGCCTATGATGCAAATAGATATAGTAGCATTTGCTAAGTCTTGTGAAAAATTTTAGAAACATGGACACCTGATACATGCTCTAGGTAGGGAGCTAATTCCTTCTATATCTCACTGGCCATTTCAGCGATGGGCCTTTGACCTTGTTGGGCAGATTCATCCCAACTCATCAGGTGGGCATAAGTTCATTATCACTGCTACTGACTACTTCACAAAATGGGTAGAGGCTGTTCCACTTTCTATTGCCTCAGGAAGACAGTGTCTTTATTTATTTTAAACCATATCATTTGTCGATATGGAGTGCCATCTGAGATCATCACTGACAATGGAGGTTAGTTCAAAAACAAGGACCTTAAAGAACTTTTCCAAAGATTCAAGATAAAGCAACATTGGTCCTCCATTTACTTCCCACAAGGAAATGGTCAGGAAGAGGCTTCAAACAAAACCATTCTCAAGATTTTGTATAGAACAGTTCATAAGAATGGTAGAGACACCTATAGATAAATCCGGCCCTGTGGGCCTATAGAACGAGTATTCGTACTCCAACTGGGGCTACTCCTTTTGCCCTCACATACGGCGCTGAAGCAGTGTTACCTTTAGAGGTTGAGATTCCATCACTTCGGGTCTCTCTTAAAGGTCTAGTTACATATGAAGACTATCACGCCATGAGATTGCAAGAATTGGAACTTCTTGATGAGAAGCGTAAAGCATCATTTGACCATATGAGGGTCTATCAAAAGAGGATGTCCAAAGCCTTCAACAAAAAGGTTCGCCCTAGAGAATTCTAAGTAGGAGATCTTGTCCTGCGAGAGAATCCTAAGAGCCAACAGAATCAAGAATAGAAGGGCAAATTCAAACCTAATTGGCTTGGACCCTACATCATCATAGCAGCTTTTGGCACAGGTGCCTATCTACTATCTACTGAAGAGGGGGAGCAGCTCCCTGAGCCTATCAATGTTTTGCACCTAAAGAAGTTCTATCCTTGATGCCCGTTTTGTCTGGGGGCATCCTTTGTATATAATCATGACCCTGAAAAAAGTTCCAAAAAAATTGATATATGATACTGAAAAAATTACCAAAAAAATTGATATATTGTCAAAAAAAAGTTCCAAAAAAATTGATATATGATACTGAAAAAATTACCAAAAAAATTGATATATTGTCAAAAATCCAAAAAATTCAAATATGATCTTTGAAAAAATACAAAAAATAAAATAGAAAATACAAAAAATTCAAAAAAGAAAAAAGAAAAAAGTGCCTTGGTGAAAACACGGAAAGCAGTACCTTGTGGTAGCAAAAATACAAAAAATAAATAAATATAAAAAGTCCTAAAAAAATTCTTCCAAGTGGTGAAAACCTGGAAATAGGCGCTACTTGAGGCCTTTGCATCCCTATTTCTTAGCATGCATCCTCGACACTTAGCCTTTCTCCATCATGCCTTGTCCTTATTGCCTTGGTTTGGAATTGGTCTTTGTCTTTGTCTAGGGGCATCACTGTGTTAGCTTTGGTCTCTTGGATATGCTTGTCTTTAGGACACCTCGCAAACGGTGTTTTTCAACACTAACCCAACTGTGTTTTTCAACACAACCCCTGACATCGTGTGTTTTTCAACACTTATTAGTTTGGTCTTATCCAGTTTGGTCATGTGATCTTACCTACTTGCAAGCATTCAATCCTTATCCTCGAACTCAGTATCAGTTTACACACTTAAAATTTTTTTAATTGCAACACTTAATGCTTGAGATATGCCATGATCTTTTCTTTATGTGCTGACTGATATTGATTTTCGTTGAGTGTCCTTGTCTAATAAGTCTCTCCGTGATGCATAGCTAGAGGACTTGGGGCATGGGGCATGTTTTTATTTGCTTTCTGCTTATGGGTGTTGTCTTGAACCTCTTCAGTGTCTCTTGTTGTCTACTTGACACACTTAAGAGATTTATGGCATCATCCTTGAATGTTTTTGCACAACCATTCTCATGGTAATCCTGGCATTTATGTCTTGATGCGAGCATGGTTTTGCTACATTAAATTGGGTAAGCTAACATTGTAGTCATCTTGACCTTCATGTCTTTGATGCTCATGTTAGAATCTTTCCATATTCCAAGCTGATATAAATCACATTCATATCTTCATAGTTGCGTTTGTGACTAGTGATGATTGTGTGATTGTCCGATGTCCGGTAATAATGGCCCAATGATGAAAATAAGTTCTCTTACATTCTCTAATGAATGATGAACACACAAAAACCTATGTTACCCTATTGCAAGTACACCTTTGCATTTTCATGTAGCTTGCATTATTTAGACTTCATGTTAATTTGCACTTTTAGGCTGTATTATGGGTTTGAGAGGGTTTCCTTCATCTTTCTTGTGGATTTTTCATCAACTGTGATCACGTTCTTCATTTCCTTATCTTCTTTCATGATCTCAATCGAAATTCCCTATCTTAAACAGTTGATTGATTTTGATGCATCCTCTTTATTGAGGCAGATTCTCTTCCTTCACTCCATTTCTTTCCATTTCTTCTAAACTTCTATCTTCCATTCGATTTCACCCCACTTCTTTTCTTCTAATTCAACCTTAGGGCATAATTTTCTTGCTGATCTACCTGGGTTCTATGATTCTTATATTTTTCATCTTACATCAAGAACCTTATCTTTTGTTTGATTTGATCAAAATTTTCAATTTATTATTTCTCCTCTATCTCATTTCGATTTCGATCACGAGGGGGCAGTACCTATCAAACTTCAATCCTTGATTCAACTTTATCAATTTATCAATTGCTTCTCTTGGGGAAACCTTGCTTGAGATTCTTATCTCTCACTTTGGATGTGATCCCGAATCGACCTCATGTTCAAAGGCCTTTTATTTATGTTTGTCCAGATGTGATCCCGAGTCGACCTCACATCTGAGTTGTTTTGTGATCCCAAATCAATCTCACATTGCAACTTCATTCTTTGACTGCATGTGATCCCGAGTCGACCTCACATTAGTCAAAGAGGGGCAAATGTATGCAACCTAAAATGGTCACCTAGACTTTGGGCCCCATTTATTTAATTTGTCAACATCAACTTTCTGAATCAATGATTGTAGCATTTTCAAATCAAATTTCTTAATCAATTCATAACTATTTCAAATGTTTCAATTTTCCCTAAGGTTTGAATGCTTCATTAATTTTATTTAATCAAAATAAATAAATCCTTTTAATAAATAAAATAATGTTATTTAATTGAAGTTAATATTACTTAAATAAAATGATGCTATTTAATTAAATCTATTTTTAATTAAATAATTTTATTTTATTTTATTAATATTCATTTATAAATTACATAATCTCATTTTATTTTATTAAAAGATATATTATCATCTTAAATAAAATAAAATAAATGAAATATCCTCTCAAGAATATCCTGTGATGAAAAAAAGGAAACAAATCAGTTAAAAGGGAAATAAACTAAAAAAAGAATTCCAATCAAGATTTGTTTCTATTTTTCTATTTATCCCACATTGCTTCTGAATTTGCCTTCAATTCCACTTTTGCCTATAAAATGAGCCCTCTCATTCTCATTTCAAAGAGAGAAAGAATCACGAATTTTTACATCAAACTTATGCTACAAATTTAAATTTTATCATTTGAGTTTACATTAGTTTGATTTTATAAGCATCTTAGTTTTAGAGCATATAGTTTAATATTGCATTTTAGCTTAATCTTCATAGTAGATTAATTTGCAAAATAATTCATTTATGGCATTGCATGTAGATTAATTTTCATTTCAATAAATTAGTTTGGTTTATTGCATTTTACAGCCATTTAGATTAGTTTTCATTGTTGCATTGCAAGAACAAGATTCATGGAGATTGGCATTCTTGCTTCTCCTCTTTGAATCTCTCATTTCGAGATTGTATTTGCAGGGGTAACAGGGTTAATCTGAGGGCCACAATATCAATCCCTGCTCTTCTCGGATAGAGAGCTGTGAATTGATTTGCAAGGACTCATTATTGAGTATCCTTGCATGCAAGGATTCACAGAAGTATAACATATTTTCAGTTATACACCTACAATGTATTTTAGGATATGACTTAAACAACTCTATAATTTCATTTAAATGCATGATTTTATAGATATATTTAGGTGGTGCATTTAAATGAAATTGCAGTTATACTTTCTTACATTAAGTTGTAAGTCATATCCTAAAATACAATGTGCTAGGCACCAAAATTTCTAGTATAACTAGTTTCACTTATCCATTCACATTTAACTCCAATTACTAAGGGTAGTAATTGCAATTATGTGAAAGGAAAAGTGAAACTAGTTACATAATAGAAATTTTGGTGCCTACAATGTATTTTAGGATATGACTTACAACTAGATATAATTTCATTTAAATGCATGATTTTATGAATATATTTAAGTGGTGTGCATTTAAATGAAATTATAGTCATACTCTTACATTAAGTTGTAAGTCATATCCTAAAATACATTGTTCTAGGCACCAAAATTCTACTATAACTAGTTTCACTTATCCATTCACATAAAATCCAATTACTACCCTTCCAAGATTATTTCAATAAAGTATTTGATTGATCAATGATTGTATTTAATGTACACCATCACCAAGCATGACCTATTAAACATTCACTTAGTGTGAGGCATCCAAAAAGGCCATTATAACCCTTCCAAATTATTTCAATAAATTGTTATTTAATATTCTTCTATATTTGATTGACATTTTGCATGTTCAATGAATTGACTATGTTCGAAGGATGATATGTCAAAGAGTGAGTCTACAAATACATTTTGAACCCAAATTTTCCTACATTCAATACATTAAATGATCAATCACATACAAAAGAATATTAAATAACAATTTATTAAAATAATTTGGAAGGGTAGTAATTGGCCCTTTTCGCCATTCTCAATGATGGTATACATTGAATACAATAAATGATCAATCAAATACTTTATTGAAATAATCTTGAAAGGGTGTATTTATTGGAGTTATGTGAATATATAAGTGAAACTCGTTATAGTAGAAATTTTTGTGCCTAGCACAATGTATTTTAGGATATGACTTACAACTTAATGTAAGAGTATGACTATAATTTCATTTAAATGCACCACTTAAATATATTCATAAAATCATGCATTTAAATGAAATTATATCTAGTTGTAAGTCATATCCTAAAATACATTGTAGGCACCAAAATTTCTACTATAACTAGTTTCATTTATCCATTCACATAAACTCCAACTACAACCCTTCCAAGATTATTTCAATAAAGTATTTGATTGATCAATTATTGTATTGAATGTACACCATCACCAAGCATGACCTATTAAACATTCACTTAGTGTGAGGCATCCAAAAAGGCCAATTATTACCCTTCCAAATTATTTCAATAAATTGTTATTCAATATTCTTCTATATTTTATTGGAATTTTGCATGTTCAAGTGAATTGACTACGTTTAAAGGCTGATAGGTCAAATAGTGAGTTTACAAATACATTTTGAACCCAAGTTTTCCTACATTCAGTTCAATAAATGATCAATCAAACACAAAATAATATTAAATAATAGTTTACTAAAATAATTTGGAAGGGTAATAATTGGCCCTTTTTGTCATTCTCCATGATGGTATACATTGAATAAAATAAATGATCAATCAAATACTTTATTGAAATAATCTTGGAAGGGTATTAATTGGAGTTATGTGAATAGATAAGTGAAACTAGTTATAGAAATTTTGGTGCCTAGCACAATGTATTTTAGGATATGACCTACAACTTCATGTAAGATTATGACTAATTTCATTTAAATGCACCACTTAAATATATTCATAAAATTTTTCATTTAAATGAAATTATATCTAGTTGTAAGTCATATCCTAAAATACATTGTAGGCACCAAAATTTCTACTATAACTAGTTTCACTTATCCATTCAGATAACTCCAATTTAATAACTCCAATTACTACCCTTAGTAATTGGAGTTATGTTAATGGATAAGTGAAACTATAATACATCCTAAAATACATTGTTTTAGACACCAAAATTTCTACTATAACTAGCTTCACTTTTTGCAACAAGGGTGGTGTTGGTGAACTTTCTTTTTTTTCATCAATGTTTACTAACTCTTTTGCTTAATTTTTAAGTCTTCCATAGATTTTGAATAACATAGGTTATATGGGTTAGGATGACAAGTTACAACTCTATAATTTCATAATGCATAAAATTAGAGTTGTAAGTCATATCTATAATATCTACTAGGCCCACATCCTAAAATACATTGTTTTAGACACCGAAATTTCTACTATAACTAGCTTCACTTTTTGCAACAAGGGTGGTGTTGATGAACTTTCATTTTTTTCATTAATGTTTGTTAGTGTTTTAAGTAGCTGCAAGAGGTATTTCCAAAAAAAATAATTACATAAGGCTAGTCGACCTATTTATCATAAAAAAATATTGAATCTTCTAGGTCAGCTCAAGAGGAGATTGACACCTAGATTGGTATATATAGGAGATAGACTCTCCTCATTATTCATTCAATTTTCGTCAATCCAATTTTCTAATCTACAGAAGCAAGTTCAACATTCAAGAAGGATATTCACTTATTCTTTGTTGCTCAGAAATTTGCACTATCTATAGTGTTGATTTCTTGTGTTATAATCTGCCTCTCTGGGCCTAATTCTGGAGTGCTATTTCTATTCTATTGTACCTGATCTATAAGATTAAATTCCTACTAGGTTTTTCTCCCTTGAGTAGAAGGGTTTCCCAGGATAAATTCTATGTTTCGTGTTTTGAGTTATTTTTCTATTTTCTATGCATTAATGATCTAAAAATTAACATGGTATCAAAGCTTAGGTTCAGGAAGAACTGATCAAATTTGGAAAAGAAGTGTGTGGAAGACAATTCCATCTAGACTATGCAGTGAGAGGGACGATTATATTCACCAAAAAAATAAAATCAAAGATTGCTTGGTAGGAAAATTGTGGCTACAAGAAGCGAAATATTGTGTGTGACAAGTTAGACTAGCTATCTATCGTTGAAGTCAAAGATTGAATAAAATATTGAGTTTGGAAGGGGATCAAAAAGGAAGAAAGGCCAATGCTTATAAAAGAGGAAGTTGCTACCATATTAGCAAGAAGATGAAATCGTCTTCATCACACATTACTTGGTTTCATCAGGAGGAGCTTGCCATCTATCGTCCATACATCATTATATATGATATCGGTGGAGGCTTTAGGAAGCATAAGGTGTCAGATCAAAGATTTTCAAACTTTTACTTTGGGGTATATCTAAGTGACGAAAAAAAGTCAAGGATTGTCGACAATGACTTTTGAAGATTTGTCTGTTCTAAAGAAGGAAATTTGAATAATGACATCTGCAAGAGACAACACTGAATATTTCAAATAAGACAGGGAAATTATCTTTGGTGTTGTTTTAAGAGGCATCCTTTCAATAGAACAAAGTGCAGGAGTTCCCCACTATGACTAGAGGTTCAATCTGGGAGGACGTCATCAACAATTCGATTGAGGATTCTGAAAGAAGAAACATTGTTATTGCTAATCATGTTGGGATGCCAAAATCAAAGGAGACATCTTGAGAGCAGCCTATGAAGGAGACAATGTGTTTGGCATCATTTGGGCGTCAACCCAGATTGTAATCCATCAAAGCAATACATGAGAAGTTTGAGATTGAATGTCAAGAGTTTGTCTAATTGTCACCTTTCTATAGCAACTTATTTGCTTGAGATTACAGTCATACTTTAGTATGGGAAATCAAAAATATATGTGCTTTGCATTATACTTTCATCTATCCATTTAGATAAGTCTTATACAAGTCACTTTATGCATTGGAAATCATTATATAAACTCAAGTCACTTTATGCATTGGAAATCATTATATAAAATCAAGTCACTTTGTGCATTGGAAATCATTATATAAACTCAAGTCACTTTATGCATTGGAAATCTATGATGGGAGATTGTTGACGACAATTGAGTATGAGGATATATGTAAAATTGCATGAATTCATAGGTCAATGGGAATACTATGAAAGCACTAATTAGCTAATAGGCTATTTTGTTTGAAGTTTCCGCTGGGATTTTTGTCAGCCCAACTACAAATTGGATTTGCCGGTGTCGGGGGCTTGCCGATTGGCGGGGAGGGCACTATTTTTTTTTTGTGGCAATGTGGATGTTGGGAATTACGTGGGTTGGTGGTGGTGGAGAATGGTGTCGTCATTATGGGTAAGGTGAATGGTAAGTGTTTGTTGGTGCGAGCACCAATGCATCTTCTCGTTGGTGTACGGAGGCGGAGGCTGAAGTAAATGCTATATTGAATGTTGTCATGTGGGAAATAATACTTTGATTAAGTTTTATTGTCGAAAGAGCCATTGTGGTGTAGGTTTGATACCAGACTATTGTTAAAATCATCACCTTCGGTTCCATTGTCTAGTAGGTTGGGGTGTTGTAAAACTATTGTGTCATGTAATCTGTAAGTGGTTTTCGATGGGTATTTTGCAGAAATTAGTAATTTATTGTTCATGTCTTTCATTCTCTGTTTATTGTTACTTTTGATAGCAGGTTGGAGGGTTTTAACACTGATGCACTGTGAAATGTGCCAAAAAGTATATTCATTAAGTTGCATTGTCGAAAGATCCATTGTGGGGTTGGTTTGATAGAAGATTATTTATTGTTCATGTCTTTCGTTCTATGTTTATTGTTCCTTTTGATAGTAGGTTGGAGGGTTTTAACAATGATGCAGTGTGAAATGTGGGAGAAAGTATATTGATTAAGTTGCATTGTGGAAATAGCCATTGTGGTGTTGGTTTGGTAGCAGACTATTATAAAAATCGTCACCTTCCGCTCCATTTTATAGCATTTTGGAGGTTTTTAAGGCTGTTGTGCCACAAAATCTGTAAGTGGTTTTACATGGTAATTTTGTGTGAATGATTAATTTATTGTTCATGTGTTTTGGTCTCTACTTATTATTCATTGTTATTTCTTTGTATCTTTGTCGTTATACCCATTCTAGAGACTTGAAAGAGATAATTAGTCTATATGGATGGTTTTATTCCAGTTAAATCTTTTTTCTCTCGCCCAAAAAATAAGGCTATTTTGTTTGAAGTTTCTGCCGAGGTTTTCGTTAGCCTAGCTGTGAATTGAATTTTCTGGCGCCGGGGGTCTGCCGGCCGATGGGGAGGGCACCATTTTTTTGTGGCGACATGGAAATTGGTAATTACGTGGGATGGTGGTGGTGGAGAATGGTGTCATCGTTATGGGGAAGGTGAATGGTAAGTGTTTATTGGTGCAAGCACCAATGCATCTTTCCATTGGTGTATGGAGGCAGAGGCCGAGGTAAATGCTATATTGAATGTTTCCATGTGGGAAAGCATACTTTGATTAAGTTTTATTGTCGAAAGAGCCATTGTGGTGTGGGTTTGATACCAGACTATTATTAAAATTGTCACCTTTGGCTCCATTTTTAGCAAGTTGTAAGGTTATAAAACTGTTGCGTTGCAGAATCTGTATGTCATTTCCGATGGGTATTTTGCAAAAATTAGTAATTTATTGTTCATGTCTTTCATTCTTCATTTATTGTTCCTTTTGATAGCAGGTTGGGGGGTTTTAACACTGATGTGCTGCGAAATGTGCAAGAAAGTATATTGATTAAGTTGCATTATCGAAAGAGCCATTGTGGTGTTGGTTTGATAGAAGATTATTTATTGTTCATGTTTTTCATTCTGTGCTTATTGTTCCTTTTGATAGTAGGTTGGAGGGTTTTAACACTAATGCGGTGTGAAATGTGCAAGAAAGTATATTGATTAAGTTGCATTGTGGAAGTAGCCATTGTGGTGTTGGTTTGGTAGCAGACTATTGTAAAAATTGCCGCCTTCTACTTCGTTTTATAACATTTTGGAGGGTTTGAAAGTTGTTGTGCTGTGGAATTTGTAAGTGGTTTTACATGGTAATTTTGCGTGAATGATTAATTTATTGGTCATGTGTTTCAGTCTCTGCTTATTATTCATTGTTATTTGTTTGTATCTTTGCTATTATACCCATTTTGGAGACTTGAAAGAGATAATCAGTCTATATGGATGGTTTTATTGCAATTAAATATTTTTCCTCTCACCCAAAAAATAAGGTTAGGGTTAGTAGTTTGTATCTTTGTGGTTATACCCATTTTTGGAGACTTGAAAGAGATTGTCAGTTTGTATGGATGGATTCATTGGAGTTTAATCTTCTTTGTTTCACGAAAAAATATGGTTAGGGTTAGTAATTTTTTCGGGTTTCATTTTTTGATTGTGGTTATTGTGCTCCCATGCTTTTGATTGTGGTTATTGGGCAATGTAATTTATTCTTGTGTTTGCATATATACATTTGTACGTTCATTGAGCTCCCATGCTTTTGATTTTAATGTAGTGGTCGCACTCTTTTTAGTCTGCTAACAAATAAAGTAATTGTATAAGAGGAGTTGCATTATCTGGCATTCAGTTTTATAGAGAAATAAGGAAATTGTAACAAAACTAGTAGTAAAACATACATACATGTGTTTATGCATATATATAGATGTATAAACATTTGTTAGCTGATAGGCTATTTTGTTTGAAGTTTCTACTTGGATTTTCGTTAGGTCATCCGTGAATTCGATTTCATAGCGCCTGGGGTGTCCCTGTCGGTGGGGAGGTCACCGGGTTATTTTGTGGTGATGTGGACCTTGGTAATTACATTTCACATTGTTGTTTTTTTAGCTGAAAGAAAAAAGATTTAACTGTAATTATTCCTATGACAATGGGTGTAATGCCAAAGATGCATGAAGATAACTGCAAAAAAAATAATTAGAGGATGGAAAGTGTATATATATGTATATGTATACGTATACGTATATGTATGTATATCTATATGTAAGTGTATATATATATACATATATATATTTGTATATATATATATACATATATATATTTGTATATATATATATACATATATATATTTGTATATATATATACATATATATATTTGTACATATATATATTTGTATATATATATACATATATATATTTGTATATATATATACATATATATATTTGTATATATATATACATATATATATATATATACATAGATATAGATATATAGACACATATATATACTTTGTGCATCTTTGGTGTTATACACATTTTGTATAGTTAGTTGCTTGGGATCTTTCTAATTGATCTAAGTTCAAATTGTTGCAAAAGGGATTGTGTAGATATTGAACAACAATTTAATTTATTCTTGTATTTGCATATATGCTTAGTTCCCCTCCGTTGTGACCTTTCCGGATTTTGTGTAAGTGTTTAATTGCGTTATTGTTGTTTTGTGTGTGATTAGTTTATGCAGTTAACATAATATTTGATGGAATTTGTACTCAATTAATTAAAATAGCATTGAGTAAATAAAACTAGAAATTAAGATGAAAATTAAATAAATTAGTTTTATAAAATATTAAGTAGAGTTATTAATAAATAAATAAACTAATTGTTTTGTAAAAGTATTCTTTAATGATATTCGATAATAATTAATAATTTATTAGTTGTTCAAAGATCATTATTATAATAAGGAATTTAAATAGATAGGAAGCTGAAGTATCTTAAACAAGGAAAGCTGGAAAGAAATGATACCTTTAGAGCATTTGGAAGTGGAAGAGAACTGGTGAATATGTAAAATAAATAATAACTTTATTCAGCTTATGGGGGGGAGGCAACCAGTCTGGGGGAGATTGATGGTGGTATTCGAAAAAGATTTGGGAAAACCTTGAAATAGTGGGCTTGACAAGATGGGAAGCTGAAACTCGACACCAAGTTCATAGCCGTGCCAATTGATTTCATCTAGGTTTTTTCGTTACCTATACTTTAATTCTGTTTTGGGAAAAATGTATTAGCATTTTGTGAATTGCCTCTTGTAGCAAGCAAACTTTCGTTGTGTTTTCCATTTGTCAGAATTTTGTTTGAAATTAATATCCTGCGAAGATAATATTGTTGATATGCTAGTCATTATGCTTTGGTGCATCTTCCATCCATAATCTGTTGTAGCTTCCAATCCTTATTGTATACAGTTTCCAAGGTATACGCTTAAGTCTTCAATATTATGTCAATCTGAATGCTTTCTTAATTTCTTTCACCTTGGCCAACGCAAGGAAGGTAAGGCTTCTAGATTTGGTTCATCAATTTGTTCCTCGTAGAAATCACCCTCTAGTTGGATGTTATGCGTCGGCTTAGATATCTCAGGAGTCATGAGGGTTATTGACTAACCTATCCCTTTGGATTTCAAACAATTCAATGCATAGAGACCGAATCCCTGAATCTGTCCTTCCAACGACCGGTTTTAGATTCTAGGATGGCGAACTGTCAAGGGGCGACGCTCCCTTTCTCACCTATAGGTTATGTTTAATACATTGCTATGCATTATTATCGCTGTTAAATTTTAAGTTGGGCATATTGTTTGTGGCTGTCAAAACTGAAGGAAAATGGCTTCTCACGTTTTTGCAACCGTAACCATCTCAAACTTGGAGGAATCTTGGTTCGTGTGTCTTCTCTGATGCCGTCAATGAGCAGATTGTTCAAGTGAAGAAATTGAGGACCAATGTGCAGATTATTTAATTCTCTTGGTCTGTGCAATGTTTCAAGCCTTTGCGAATTACCTCCGTTCAGTCGAAGCTGAGAGAAATTGATGTTATTGGATATAGTGTTTAGATGAGCTCCTTCACATAGTCTAGTAATCTAAATTTACATAATCTCTTGGATACCATTGGTAACCTATCACAGCTGTAGTGTTTAGACTTTGGATCATGTATAAATTTAAATAGTCTCCCTGAAACCATTGGCAACCCATCACAGCTGCAACTCTTAGACTTGCATTGGGGTAGTAAATTAAATAATTTCTCTGATATTATTTGTCAAAACTGTCTCAGCTGCGTACCTGATCATAATAGGAAGTTTTCAGGTTTAAATGATTTCTCTGATTTTAATAATCAACCGGTCTCTGTTGCGGCTTAGTTTAGTGACATCATCAATAATGTTAACATAAACAGAATGGTTAACAAATGGATATCTTTTCAAATTCTGACGTCACGTTATATCATTGTCTGCATAATAATTTATTATTATCCACCTGTTTAAGATAATAGGATTCATATGCAGTGATCTAAGAATAGTATAGTACTATAGTCATAATATATATATAGGTAATAATCTGGTAGAAGGCTTTTCAAACAATAACCTGTTCTTCATATATATATAAATGAATAACAAAAAGGTTCTCATTTCTCACTTTAGTTATATTGGAGTGAATATTGTATTTATGTTGTGTATGTACAATTGATTAAATTTGTTTTGTAACAAAGTGATTCCTAGATCAATAAATGAGAAATTCGAATAGCAAGGAAGATAAATTAACTTAGTATATTTAGGTGTCTTTTTGGTAGTTCTTGGAATCATGGTGCCTCTTGGCTTTAGGTGAATTATGTGGAATTAAGAGGTTGAATGTTATATGCATATAGCTATAGGGAAAGGAGTCATTATTGTGATAAATGTGTAGTGAGATAGATATTAAAATATGTCTCTTTGTTTTCTTTAAATGGACTTGAATGATGTCTCAATAATAGAAGAGATAGGATATAAAGGAACCTTAAATACTAGTTTAATGTTATCACTTTTTGTAGTTTAGAAGAAAGAGAATGATTAAATAGTTTAGATGATTAATTGAATAATATTAAGGAAGTTTTTGAATTATATCATCGTAAAGTTATTAACTTGTTTTATATAAAGGGATTAAGTAATCCTGACAATAGGAGAGTGATAAAATTAGGAATGGAGATTATTGTATAATGTGTAAATTGGACCATATTTGTTTTAATTTTGTGTTTGGAAGAGTATACTTGTGATTAGTGTCTTATGGCTTAAAAACATTAGGTTTTATCTTCACTTCGCAATATTGTGCTATCCTTAAATGTTGGAAATGGTTGATCTTTAAAATAATGTTCCTTTTAGATTGTTTCAAGTTACCTCTTATTGAATGCATGGTTATATTGTAATTGAATGTGTGTTTTTATGGATTGTTTTGATAGACCCTTTCAATGTGACTTTTCGTGAGTTGATTTTGAGTTGGAGATTTTCTCTTATTTAATTTATGTTGCTATTCGTTGGGAACCCATATGTTTTCTTTTGTTCTTTACCCTAAGTGGTAGATTGGTTAATGTTATCATTATCTTGATTGATGGTTTTGCTTGAGTTGTTATTGAATCAAATTGAAAAAATTCTTTGAGTTATGGGTTTTTCGAGAGAAGAAAATAGAGGTATCCCTTGGATTTCTGATTTAGTTTGTATCGAAGTTGTTGATGTTGTTTGAATGGAGTTGTTGATCTTATTTTAATATATTCTCTCATTATTTTTGAATTGAAAATAGTTCTTGTGGCCTTGCAATAATTGTTGTCATTGTCATGTTGCTATCCTTCTGAAGGTGATTTACGTACCACTATAAGGGGGTTCTTGTGAGGAGAAAATTGAGGTCTCCCGTAGAATGCCTAGTTGGTGGCTTTTGGTTTTATTAAGTGATTTTGTTGAATTAAAGGTTGATTTTCTTTTGCGTTTCCCTATTTGAGGGGTCACCTTTGTTGATTTGTGATGGGTTTTGATGAAACTTTCTTTGTGTGGCTTTTCGGAGTTAATCTCATATTTGAGGAAATTTTATCCTTGTGTTGGAATTATTGGAGAAATACTCATGTGGCTTCACTTTACCCTTGTTTGTGGGTTTTCATTCTTTTGGCTTCTAGAGGCTTGAGATAATTGATAATTGATGTTCTCTCTCTTTATGTGCCCTTGATGTGGCAAGGGTTTTGGTTTCATGATTTTGAAAGGGTTGTACGGGAATTGTTGAGACTTGATTATGTATTTATAGCGAGATGGGTAATGCCTCGCATGTTTCTCTATTGTGATCTAATGTTCTTATTATGATGGTACAACCCTTGGTTCCTTGGTTGTTATGTTGTTGGGTCTCTAGGGAGAGTGGCTCCTTGTGGGGGCCGGTGCCCCGCTTAAGGGGAAGGGCACAGGATAACCCACGAGTGAGTTAGTAATCAAGTGAAAACCTAATAATTAACTTAGGAGGGTTGGTTAGTAATATCATTATAAGATAAAAAAAATGGATGCCTCGTCTTCATTAGTGCTTTCCCAAACTAATGGAAGGCTGAGAAGGTTGTGGTTGGCAAGGTTGTAACCTTGTCCTCATGAGAGGTTATCGGCTCCGCATGAGCTACCCTATGGTGTCGGCGCCTCAAGTAGGAGGAAGGGCCAGGATATCCATAGATGGGGGCCGACGCCTCAGTTTGGAGGAAGGGCCAGGATAACCCATGTAGGCTATGGGATGACACTCTCCCCTAGTTGCTCATGTGTTTTACTTTATTGTGTTCCTCTGGAAGTAGGTTATGAGAGTTGGTTTAGATTGTTGTTTGAATTGATTTAAATTAGTTATTGTTTTAATACATCTTTAGTATACTTTGTGGTCTTGTATGATATCATTTATATTTGATTTACGATCTTGTATTCTTATGGTACTGTGTTATGATGTTATTGTATTGTTTAATTGCAATTTGGAATTGTATTATGTTTATTAGTTCAGTTTGTTTTGGATGTGTTTCATGATCTTCCTTTGGTTTCTTGTTTACAGGTTATTGTTTTGTTTAATGTGTTGAGAGTTATGATTTTAAGTTATTATGTTGACTCTTGGATGTTGTTGATTATTTCTTTGTAATTCTTGAGTTTATGATACTTTTGTATGGCGTTGAGTCTTGTGGTTCCCTATTTGGATGTTCGTGGTTGCGGTCTCTTTCTTGTTTAGCTCCTAGCACGGGGGGTGGGTCTTCGGACTCACATGGTCGGGTGGAACGTGCTAAGCACCCCATTGGGTCCCCAGTCGAGGATCGAGAGGTGCAGATTGGTGTTGTTGCAGCGACTCCAGAGTTGTATCTATCTTGGAGCCAGTTTTTATCTGTTTATTTGTATCATGTTATCATGTGTATGGTTTCCATTTATGTTTGGAAACACTTTTGTATCATTGTACCTCTTGAACATTGTGCTATAATGTAATGTTAACTCGGTATGGATATTGGCCGTGGCAATTGTTATTCAATGTGTTAAGTTAATTATGCATATGTTGTATTTATGTACACAGATGGTTTCTTATCAATGAATTTTCATGTATGTGTTACGTTTGTTAATGTTTACTTTGTTATGGATTATATCTTTGGATTTTATTCTTTATTGTCATTGTGTGGATCTAAGTGTCTTAAATTGTACCCAAAGGGCGTATGTGCTAATGAATCTACATAGAAGAAAATTCATGTCATGACTTAATGTGTATTACATGTATGTTATGTTTACTTGTTAAAAAAAAAGTTGTGCTATGATTATTGTTTATTTGTCCTTTGGGGTTCGCACGACGGGGCATTACAACATGGTATCAGAGCCTAGGTTCATACACTGGGCACTATGTGTGCTCACTATGTAACCTTGCGCTTAGACCTATGAGTCTTGAGTTTCACTTTTCTTTTGTCATTGTTGTGAACTTGAGTTTCTTCTGTTAATTGGTGTCGGGTCGATGGTGCAAGAAACTGATGGAAAAGGATAGGACCCTCAGTGTAGTGCGCAATGCACCGATATCCTTCTTGTCGGGGATGTTGTATGGACCCTTGTTTTAGTGTGATGTGTTTCCTGGTGATGTGTTTTATGTGTGTGAATATGTCAAGTGTGTGTGGAATTTGTGATTTTGTTGTCCTTGAGTGATGAATTATGTTTTCTTGAATTTGTGAAGGTGTAAAATTTTACCCTTTTATTGAAATTAATGTGAGATTTAGTGTTGAATAATGGTTAAAGTGGAGTTCCTTGTGTGAAAATTATGAGTTTTAACGAAGATTTGAGGTTTTGCTGATAATTATTCTATGATTTTAGTAGAATATTGTATCTCTTGAGGTTAAATGCAACTTGAATTATTGGTACTAATGTGCAATGCTCTATGGTAGCTTTTGATTTACAGGAAGTGGGCTTCAGAAAGCATAGTGACGAAGGTAATGTAATTGTAAAATGCAGGTATAGACACTTATAATGTCAAGTAGTAATTAATTTTGATACAGTATAGGAATTAGATTTATGGTTAGTATCCTTATATGAATATTTCCTAACTAATAAGAAGCAAATTGTTTATGAGTTACTAGAATTTTTTTGACTATTATGTGTTGTTTAGTGGGAGGGACAGTATGGTATCACTCGCTCGCGAGTGCCCTACTATGCTGGGAGTTCCTCTCACGATGTATATGTGATATATATGTATTGTGCACAACGTTTGTTTGCATGCAGGATTGCAGGAACTAAGTCTCGATTCCACCTGCATTGTCAGGACAGGGCGAGCATTATATACACCCAATGGGTTTGACATTGAACATAGGAGCTGAAAAGAAAGTTTCCCCAACCTAGTTCATCATCTGTCCTGGTGTTTGACCAATTTGGTCTGGTTGCAACCCTGTCAGCATTTTTTGTTTTGGTATCCTTTCCTTATTTTTGGTTTGTTTAATTTCCATCGCTTACTTTGATGACGCTTTTAATCTATTTTGGGTTATGGTGTTGATGTGTGCTTATGATCTTGATATTGCTGTGTTACCATGTTTATGATTGAGCCTCGACTCTGCGTGAGTAAGTCAATTTTAAGGGGAGGATAACACCTTCCATGTCGGTTGTTCTGAACTTTTGTGTGAGTATTTGTGTGTGCTTCATTGATTACTGCGTTATTTGATTGTGCGGAAAATATAATATGTTAGTAGTCATGTTTAAATAATTAATTAGATCATAAGTGATTTGCAAGGTTATTTAAAATATGATTAGAAATTAAAATAATAATCAATTAAATCAAATCAAATGATTTAGAGAAAATGATTAAATTAAATTAATTTGTTAAAAGTAAAAGTGATTTTAGTAGATAAATTGACGTAAATTGTTAAATTGAAATTAATAATAATTAGGAACAAAATAATATTCAAAAGATAATTAACATAATAAGGAATTTAAATAGATAGGACGCTAAAGTGTCTTAAAAGAAGAAAAAGCTAGAAAGAAACTTCACCTTTGGAGCATTTGGAAGTTGAAGAGAACTGTAGAATTTGTAAAATAAATAATAGTTATTTTTTAGCTTTTGGAAAAAGGGGAGGTAAAAAAAAAATATATACCCCGCGAGATGGATGTCTAGATTGAACAAAAGGGCTTTACAATAAAGGAAGTGCAGTAATTAGGCCAGGCAGGAGGACAGAAGAGGAGAGAAATCCAGAAAGCCATTGATACCATATGGACTAATAGCTACAAAAGTACCATCTTCTAGTCAAGGTATTTGCTTATGTATTTACTTTGTCTCATATCTAGTCTATACTGTGAATTGGTGTCTCTCTTTCGTTTATTTTGGAGGTCCTCTTTCTTTTATGTATGCATGCAGTGTTTTCTCTTAGGCCAAACAACCTTCATTCTTTCTTGCCTTAATATTTTGCGTATTTCATTCAAGGTTGAATCTTCAAGTTATATAAGAGGGCATGTTTGTGTATTGTCATTCAAAATTTGGTATTGCAAATGCTTTGTCTATAAAATTTAATGATCTTTCTGATTGCTTTATCAATCTGCCCTAGCCGTGCACTTGAAATTTATAGGAAGTTAAAAGATTAAGATAATCTCTCTCTGATTTCATTGTCATCCTATCTCAGTCGTGGCACCTGAGCTTAATAGGAAGTTTAAATGTTAAAATAACCTCTAGTTTCTGTGTAAACCTGTCTCAATCACGCATAGGAGCATAATAGGAAGTTTAAATGTTTAAATTACCTGCTTGATTCCTTTGAGAATCTACCACAGTTGCAGCAATTGAAAATAAAATATTGTCCAAACTGGCATATCTCTAGAAACTCGCCACCAACCAGATATGTGTTAAGTTCAAAAGATAGGTTGAACATTATTTCTCCTCCTCATAAGTCACATATTTGCACTTCACCTGACTCCTTCTCTTTAGTCTTGGGGAAAACATTTTGGATTTGATAATAATGCAAGTAGATGGCGATATTTCCAAATTCGAATATTCACTTTCTAATATACTTGGCAACCTGTCACTTAGAGTTGAGGCTTTGTACATAATTAAATGTTATCCTCAAGACTGAAGGAAAATGGCTTCTCACGTTTTTTGCAACCGTAACCATCTCAAACTTGGAGGAAGCTTGGTTCGTGTGTCTTCTCTGATGCCGTCAATGAGCAGATTGTTCAAGTGAAGAAATTGAGGACCAAGGAGCAGATTATTTAATTCTCTTGGTCTGCGCAATGTTTCAAGCCTTTGCCAGTTACCTCCATTCAGTCAAAGCTGAGAGAAATTGATGTTATTGGATGCAATGTTTAGATGAGCTCCTTCGCATAGTCTGGTAATCTAAATTTTTATAATCTCCCTGAAACCTTTGGCGACCCATCTCAGCTACAACATTTAGACTTGCAAAGGAGGTGTAAATTTAATGATCTCACTAGTTTCATTGATATCATGTCAGTGGCATATTTGAACATGGTAGGTTGTATAGATTTATATAATCCCTCTAATTTATTTGTCAACCTGTCTCTGCTGTGGTACTTGACCTTAATAGGAAGTTTAAAAGTTCAAATATTCTCCCTTATTTCATTTCAACCGTCTCTCTCATCTTCATCTGCCAACCCAATTTTCTTCTATATTTTTGCATAGATATCTTGTTTTCACCTCTGTCATTGCCTTTGCAATTCTTTGGCTTGCCATCATGCATTTAGGGTAGTCTTCTTTATTCTCTTGGTCATCTGATAGCTTCACTGCATGGTCTGCGCAAAAAAAAAAAAACAAAACAAAACAAAACAAAGTCCTTAAAAAGTTTAGCTTTAAATTTCTTTCATAGCTTATTAAGTTCCCTCCCTTTTCTTTGATCTTTTAATGGATGGCTTTATAATAAAGTAGAAAGTTAAGATGGAATTTTGGTTTTTTTTTTAGAGAGAAATATACATATTCTCTTAGATTTTATTTCTTTTAATATTTATAGAAGTTACTTTAAATTAGGAAAAAAGTAAATTGTGTTATTTATTTATGTTCTTTTAAAACTAAAATATAATAAAATAATTTGGGATATTTATTACATAAGATAGTTGAATATGGAAATGTAAGTAAATAGGAGAAAATTAAATTATTATTGTGTTTAACTAATTGGAAAGATAAAGTGTAATAAATGTTCTTGGAAATTTATCAATTGGATTGTATTAGTTAATTAAAGGTTGAATATCTTTTGTGAGTCCATTCCAATGTAGTTTCCTCTTGAGTTGATTTGATTTTGAGGGGATCTTTATATGTTCTAAATGGTGTTGGTAATAAGTTATTGTTATATAAATGTATGCATGTGTTGAATTATAATGTTAGAAATAGAATAACTTGTGCTTTATAATTACGTGGTAAGGTAGATAAACATAGTTGAAATTAAATTATAAAAAGAGAATAAATTAAATTTTTATGTAGTTAAGTTGGAGAGTTATATAGAGGGAGATTTCTTTAGGTCAAAGTTTTGATAATTTGTGTAAATATTGATAAATTAGTTTATTCTTAATTTGGTTAGTTCCAAGTGGAATAGTTAAATTGGAAATATTGGGAAAGTGGAGTTTTGCATGTTATAGGTGCCTTGTTCAATTGTGTGCTTGCATTATGTAAGTAAAATTATGTGGACTTCTAAATGTTGATCTCTCTTAGTGGTTGATTTTAAGTCTTTTATAGGGATAGTTATATAGGATGCCAGTGTTGGATTGATTTCTTTATTTGAGTGGACCAATTTTCATATTAAGTTTGAGTGTTGGTTGGTCGTTCTATTGTATTAGTCATTGAATTTTTTTGAGTCGTTTTGAGTCAAATTGTAAGATTGTTGTGTAATGTATGGTTGGGTTTTCCGAGAGAAGAAAATAGAGGTATCCCTTGGATTTCTGATTTAGTTTGTATCGAAGTTGTGGATGTTGTTTGTATGCAGTTGTTGATTTTATTTTAATATATTCTCTCATTTTTATTTTTTGAAAATAGTTCTTGTGGCCTTGCAATAATTGTTGTCATTGTCATGTTGCTGTCCTTCTGAAGGTGATTTACGTACCACTATAAGGGGGGTTCTTGTGAGGAGAAAATTGAGGTCTCCCGTAGAATGCCTAGTTGGTGGCTTTTGGTTTTATTAAGTGATTTTGTTAAATTTAAAGGTTGATTTTCTTTTGCGTTTTCCTCTTTGAGGTGTCACCATTATTGATTTATGATGGGTTTTGATGAAACTTTCTTTGTGTGGCTTTTCAGAGTTAATCTCATAATTGAGGGAAATTTTATCCTTGTGTTGGAATTATTGGAGAAATACTCATGTTGCTTCACTTTACCCTTGTTTGTGGGTTTTCATTCTTTTGGCCTTCTAGAGGCTTGAGATGTTTGATAACTGATGTTCTCTCTCTTTAGGTGCCCTTGATGTGGCAAGTGTTTTGGTTTCATGATTTTAAAAGGGTTGTACAGGAATTGTTGGGACTTTGATTATGTATTATAGCGAGATGGGTAATGCCTCGCATGCTTCTCAGTTATGATCTAATGTTCTTGTTATGTTGTACAACCCTTGGTTTCTTGGTTTTAGTTTGATGTTGTTGGGTCTCTAGGGAGAGTGGCTCCTCGTGGGGGTCGGTGCCCCGTTTAAGGGGAAGGGCTTAGGAGAACCCACGAGTGAGTTAGTAAACAAGTGATAACCTAATAATTAACTTAGGAGGGTTGGGTAGTAATATCATTACAAGATTGAAAAAAATGGATGCCTCGTCTTCATTAGTGCTTCTGTAGACTAATGGAAGGCTGAGAAGGTCGTGGTTGGCAAGGTCGTAACCTCGTCCTCATGAGAGGTTATCGGCTCTGCATGAGCTACCCTATGGTGCCGGCGCCTCAAGTAGGAGGAAGGGCTAGGAGATCCATAGATGGGGGCCAACGCCTTAGTTTGGAGGAAGGGCCAGGAGAACCCATGTAGGCTATGCGATGACACTCTCCCCTAGTTACCCATGTCTTTCACTTTATTGTGTTGTCCTTTGGGGTTCGCATGGTGGGGCATTACATTCATTTCATGTCTGAATGTGTATTACATGTATGTTATGTTAATTTAATAAAAAAAAATTGTGCTGTAATTATTGTGTTGTCCTTTGGGGTTCGCACGGCGGGGCATTACACATAGTGTAGTAGTTGAGTACTTAGTTGTAATTATCTAACCCAAATAAGTTTGTAAAGTACTAAATTTTCAATAATTGACAGTTATAGATAGGTCAAACAATTATTTAACTAATGAAATTCAACTTTTGAAAGAAACTCAATCTAAACATGGTCCCTTGATTTAAGAAAATAAGGTGAACGACTTGAGCCACATATTAGTCTAATTAACAAGGGCTATGGCAGGAATCTAGCCTTCTGAAATTAAATTTTCTTAAGCCTTAGAAAAGGTAAAATTGAGTTCTTGAAGTATGGGCTTTACTTAAAATGCATGAATAGTTTAATAGGACATCATGATGTGTAGTATTAAAGAAACAATATTTTGTTGACTTCCTAAGACCA
>VDFB02377853.1:0-27448 GCA_007258455.2 Sequoia sempervirens
AAATCAATTGGACTATCTGATATTTCCTCTACCTTTCTTGTCCGTAGCCGAAGATTATATTGCACATAGACAAGGTCATTGAGGCGTTTTTGAGCTAGTTTGTTCCTCTTCTTTGTGTGGATGGCCTCAAACAAGCTCCATTTGCACTCATAATTGGACGAACTAAAAGTTGGCATAAGACACAGAGGACAATTTTTGGAGATTTGGGGTATTTCAACCCCAATTTGTCCACCAAACATCTACAAAAAATAAATTAATAGTTAAAAATTTAGAAAGGAAAATCAAAAGTTCAAAACATATTTTATCAAATTATCTAATTATCAATATTTGTAACTTGTAAATTTCAAATTTTATACCTGGTGGCTGATTGTTTATTGCTCTCTTTGCTAGCTTTGAAGAAAAGAGTGCACCCCTTTTTCCCTATAACTTTGCAATTCATCAACAATGAGGTTTGCCACCTCAACCTCGGGTGTCATCCTCTAAATGCAAGTAGTGAGGCCCTCCATAACCTCTCCAGTAGGATCTACATAGGTGCTTGAATGGAAAAACAGGGGTTCAAGAAGTACCTTGCTGCATGGATGGGTTGGTGGAGTTGATGGTTCCACCTCCAGTCAATAATCTCCCAAATGGGATCAAACTCGAGGCTGTCCCCCTTATAATAATTTCTTATAGCCTCGTTGGCCCTATCCATGGCCTCATAAAGATACCCCATTGGGGTTTTATCCCCATCTACCAAGTGGAGAACACTAACCAAGGGCTTCGACACCTACAATATAAAAATGCAAAAAGATTAGAGTTACAAATTTACAATGAAAGACATTAAAAAAAATATCCAATTTGAATTTAAATTCAAAGTTTTGAATTTACCTTTACAATCTCCGTAGCTCTTTGTGCAAAGAGGCTATCAAAGACAACGCTTGAAACTCTCTCTTCTTCCGGCTTCTTCGAATAAGCTAAGTCTAGCCATGCTTGACTCACAAACATTTGTTTCAAATCTGTCAATGCACCAAGAATGATTTGCAATGTTAAGAAAATCATTGCAAACCTTGTCACACCGGATCTCACCAACTCTTTCCCTTGGGTGTGATCCCTCATCAAGTGAAGAACCCAAGGGTGATTGTAGATAAATTTAGTGATCCTCCATGCATCCTCTACAATCGGTGTGACCCAATCTAATTTGCCTATGTCCTCCAAAAGGAGGTCAAGGACGTGCAACACAAAGTGTTCAAAAAATTGTGTGGTGTTTATCTCGAAGGATTCTTCCTGCTGCCACATGTGCTGTTGCATTGTTAGTTATGATTTGCACCACATTTTCATTTGTCTTTTTATCTCCTTTGTGGTGTTAGGACAAGCCTTAGCATCACGTTGAGGGATGCTTGCAAGGTGGTATTTGAGGCGACTGATGCCTCCACGGTATACTTTTTCGCATTTAATGCAAAAGACTGAGCCAGGTTCGGGTCCTTGATAAGCATATTTCCAAGCAGGATCTCTAGCTCCTGCTGAACGAGTGCCTACAAATCCTCCAGGCACGGATGGGCTTGAGCCTAAGGTAGAACTGGATGCAGAAGCCATTATCAATTAACCTACACACACAATGACAAAGTGAAAGCACAACTTGTTAGTTTTTTGATAGAAAACTTAAAAAAAAGCTAAATTAGATTAAATCAAAATAGATTACTTTAAATTAGTAAAAATCTAAACTAATCTAAGATTCTAAACATTTTCATAAAAGAGAAATGAATTAAAAAAAGAAAATAATAACTAGGGTTTCAAAAAAATTGTGAAAAAAATATAAAAAATCAGAAAATTACTTTAAATTGGTAAAAAATTAAGCTAATCTAAGATTGTAAAAACATGTTTTTGACAAAAATGTGATTCAAATTAACAAAATAACTAGGGTTTTGAAGAAAATTTCAAAAATGAAAAAATTCAGCAAAATATGGAAAAAAATCAGAAAAATATGTCAAAATCGATTAACTCCGCGGGGGACTCATCCCCTGCCCTAATTTTACTTAGATCCATGTCCCATAGATGTTTTAGGGGACCCGGGGACTCCTTGGAAACTTCCACCCATTTGTTGCATCGATGATAACTCAGCGAGGTCAATTTTGATACTAACCTGGGTCTGGCGATTGAAGGGACAGCCATATATATTTGCGCTTGAGGTACAATTGAAAGGAGTCGCGACGAAATGGAAATCAATGTAACATATTGCTGTAGAAGGGATGCAAGGCCGATCAAAAAATCCCTTGCGTTCCTCTTTTTTGGTAATAGTTTTTACATTTTTCACTTCCAACAAACATAAAAATGGTCAATGTTTTAGGGTTTGAAGAAAATTTCAATTTTTTTTTTAAAATAAGCAAAATATGTAAAAAAATAAGAAAATATGTCAAAAAATCCAATGCTCCATGGGGATTCGTCCCCTGCCCTGGTACCCCCGTCCATGTCCCATAAACGTTTTAGGGACCCAGGGACTCCTTGGAAACTTCCACCCACTGTTGCATTTGACGATGACTCAAACTTGAGGTGCAATTTTGATACTAACTTGCCAGTTGCATCTGCTGATTAGGGACAGCCATATATATTTACGCCAAAGGCGTTACCAATTTGAAAAGAGTCACCTAACAAAGTAAATCAACGTCACATATTGCTGCAGAAGGGATGCAAGACAGTCAAAAAAATCCTGGCCGTTCCTCTTTTTATTGTCGTTTTTACATTTTCACTTCAACGAACATAAAAATGGTTAATGTTTTACCTGGTTTCCTGTATTGAAGACCACTGCTTTTCTCTTGATTGAAATGAAATAGAACACTTCCAGCACGTGAATGCATTTTAATATATATATATATATATATATATATATTATTGTTTGAAGCTGGCATGTTCTCAAGTCTTGAATAATAAATAAATGTTTTAATTACCTTTTTTCTTTGGGATTATTTGTTTTTCCAAATTAGGGCTTAAGGTGGATGTGGATAAATGAGTTGCATTGAATTTTTATTCAATAGTGAATATATACTATAAAATATTTGTAAATTTTTGTGTGGTCTAAAGTGGACACATTAATATGTTAATTATACTTGTTTTATGTGTTAGAGAAAGAATACTAATATCTAAGAATTAGATAAAATATACACAATATATAATATATTATTATTATATTTTAATATAAAACAAATAAAATTAATATATAAATATAATACAATATATAATATATTTATATTTTTTATTACTATATATAAATTATATCCTATGATACAATTATTAAATACAACTATACAATTAATATATTTTAATATAAAACAAATAAAATTAACATATATATATATATATATATATATATATATATTCATGTACTAATTCATATAATATATGCATTTATCTAAAGATAATAGTATGTATTACATGAATTACATTATATATAATATAAGTATTTTTATTATTGTATATAATATTATATATTATATTCTATAATAACAATTACTAAATAAAAAAAATTATAATTATTAATTAATTTTTTTATTTTATACAAATTAAAATAACGTATAAATATAATACAATATACAATATATAATATATATTTTATACAATACAAATTAAATGATATATAATGTACTTATATTTAATATTATAATATTATATAATACAAATTAAATTAAATTAAATTAAATTATACGTAATCTAAAATTATTATACTTACTAATTACTATACTTTTATATAGTATAAATTAAATTAACATACCAAGATAATACAATATATAATTAATATATAATATAATTTACATCATATAATTTTATATTGTATTCTATGATAGAATATTAAATACAAATATAAAACTATTATTCTTATTGTTTATTGTATGATTTATATTTATGTTATTTATTATATTATATAATATTCGTACAATATATTTCTCTCCTTTGCATATCTCTCCCTTTCTCTCCTTGCTCTTTGTATCTCTCCCCTCTCTCTATCTCTCTACATCTCTCCCTCCCTCACTCCCTTCCTATACCCCTATTCATCTCTTTATCTCTCTAACTCTCTCTTTCTCATCCCATATATCTTATCTCTCTCATTCCCTCACCATATATCTATCTCTCCCTCTCTCCATCTTTCCCTATTTCTATCTCCCTCTCCATCTCTATTTGTCTATCTCTCAATCTCTCTCTCCCTATCCTCCTCTCTCTATATCTCCTTATATATCTCTATCTCTCTATCATTCTATCTCACCATCCATATCGCTATATCTCTCCCTCTACCTCTTCTTCTATATCTCTCTATCTCTTCCTCTCTATCTCTCCCTCTCTATCTCCAAATCTTTCCCTCTACCTCTATTTATCTCTCTATTACTCTATCTCAACATCCATGTCTCTCTCTATCTCCCCCTCTCCCTCTTCCTCTATATCTCTCTATCGCTTCCTCTCCATCTCTCCCTCTCTATATCCATATCTTTCCCTCTACCTCTATTTATCTCTCTATTTGTTTGTCTTCCTCTTCCTCTTTCATTATCACCATCTATATATATCTCTCTCTCTATCTCCTCTTCCTCTCTATCTCTCCCTCTCTATCTTCCCATCTCTCTGTATATTTATCTCTCCCTCTACCTCTATCTCTCTATCTCTCTATCCTCATTCAATATTCATCTCTACCTCGATCTTCCTCTCTCCCTCTATCTCTATCCCTCTCTCTCCATCTCCCTCTTCCTCTTCCTCTTCCTCTTCCTCTTCCTAGACATCTATATCTATATTGCTTTTCCACTCTATCTATATCTCCATATTTTTTCTTCCATCTCTCTCCCTCTTCCTCTCCCTCTTCCTAGACCTCTATATCTCTCCATATTTTTCTTCCATCTCCCTCTATCTCTCTCTATCTCGATTGAGACCTTTGTTGAAAAAACATCATCATTTACTAAATGACCTACCAATTGACCTCATGTACTCTCTCTCTCTCTCCCCCCCTCTTCCTCTCTATCTCTCCCTCTTAATCTTCCTATCTCTCTCTATCTTTATCTCTTGATCTACCTCTCTCTATCTCTCCATGTATCTTTATCTCCCTATCTATTTGTCTCACTCTTCCTCGTCAATATTCATCTCTACTGCTATCTTCCTCTCTCTCCCCCTATCTCTAGACATGTCTCCCAAGATCTTTATCCCTCTCTCTCCCTCTCCCTCTTCCTCTTCCTCTTCCTAGACATCTATATCTATATCTCTTTGCCACTCTATCTATATCTCCATATTTTTTCTTCCATCTCTCTCCCTCTCCCTCTTCCTCTTCCTCTTCCTAAACCTCTATATCTATATCTCTTTGCCACTCTATCTAATCTAGATCCATATTTTTTCTTCCATCTCTCTATCTCTCTCTCTCTATATCTCGATTGAGACCTTTGTTGAACAAACATCATCATATGCAAATAAAGACCAAAATTTTCCCTAATTGACCTTCCACACCTCTTCGGCGTACCCATTGCACACCAAGGTACAATTGCTAGTTTTATGTTTTTGTCATTTTATAGTTGAAACTTGGAGCCTTTGGGCATTTTGTTATAATTCTTATTTAATATGTATGAACATTGACAATGAAAGCATTTGAATTTTGTTAATTTGTTTGTCGATTCTCATGTGAAATCTCAATTCAAGTCTAATGTTATGTATTAATCTTCTACAATGTCTATGATCAATGCTTTATCAATGTTATGGTATGAATATTTAAAATTTCTCTATACTTTTAAAATTTCCCTATTTTTTTTATCACCCGTCCCCAAAAAAATGACCCAAAATTACCCCCGTACCAAAAACTCGTTTCCCTGTCCCATACCATGCCCATCCCCAAAACTCCATGGAGCATAGAAAAAATCTTGTTTTGATGAATATAAATGTATTTAAATATTTTTTACACCACATTCATGATTTTAAACATAGAATCAACAAAAATAAGGAAAAAATAAAATAAAAGAAAGAATAAGAAAAATCAGAAAACCTACCTAGAAATCCAATTTGCCTTTGAAATTTGATGAAAATCCCCTTAAAATCTCATCTCCACGATGCAAAATCACTGCAAATAGGTGCAAAATGGTTTGGAGTGGGTTTTTGTTGGAGAGCAAGTGAATTAGTAAAATAAAGAAGCAAAATGCCCTTTTTTCCGGCCGCGTGAGACTTTACACAGATCACGCAAGTTTTTTTCAAAAACTTGCCAAAAACTTGGCAAGTTTTTCACAAAAACCTGGGGAGTTTTTGTGGCGAGTAAATACTTGAAAAACTCATTTTTTGGTGAGTTTTTCATCTATGCTTGTGATTTTTAGGTGGGTGGATTGCCCATACTCAATAAAGGCCAAGGGACAAAAGGGTTGTGAAGATTATTTTTGATGATATGCCTGTCAAGAGCACATATGGGATCTTCAAGGTAACTTTAAATTTAATGTTTAGGAAATATCAGAAATCATCACTAAATATATCTGCAGCCACTCTAGGGTGCTCAACTTGATGAGGAAGCAGCCCAAGGTAAATGATCTTCTTGATTTGCTAGTAACTTCATCACATTGCAGAGAATTTCAGGCTTACTAATGTCTCTTAAATAAATGTTTGTGAGTATTAGGTGGGTGGAGTCTCCTTACTCAATAAAGGCCAAAGGGGAAAGGATTGTGATTACTGTTTTTAATGATATGTTTGCCAAGAGCACAGACTATGTGGTTTTTATAGAAGGTTCGTTAAAGGGTTCTCACAGGTTGCTGCCCCACTTAAGACTTGACCAAAAAGGGGGCATTCTCTTGGTCTAAATCAACACAGAGGGCTTTTGATCAATTCAAGGCACTGATGAGCTCATGTCCAGTGTTAGCCATTCCGGATTTTTCAAAACCATTTGAGTTAGAGTGTGATGCTTCTGGAGAGGGTATAGGGGCTGCCCTAATGCAAAATAAGCATCCCATAACATATGAGAGTAGGAAATTGAGAGGGGCTGAAAAAACTTATTCCATATATGATAAAGAAATGTTGGCTATTATGCATGCTTTGACAAAGTTCAGACAGTACCTTGTTGGGGGCAAATTTGTAGTTAAAATAGATCATAACAGCCTTAGATATTTCTTAAATCAGAAGGATCTTAGTGAAAGGCAGCAAAAATGTGTTAGCAAACTTCAAGCCTTTGACTTCGACATTGAATATGTGAAGGGAAAAAGAAACGTGGTGGCTGATGCACTCTCTAGAAGACCACATTTATGCACTATTTCTGAGATTGCAGCAGATTGGAAAGAAGTTATACAAGCTGATTATGCAAAAAACTCATTCACAAACATCATTTTGGAAGGTACTTTAAATGATGATAAGTATAGTATTAAGGATGGACTAATTTTGTACGAGGGGAAATTCTTTTAGTGGCTGAAACTAAGTTTTTGGAGCAAGTTTTGAAGGATTTTCATAACACCCCACTAGTTGGTCATCCGGGATTCTACAAGACTTATAGGCAGATCCGTGAGAGGTTCTCATGGAAAGGGATGAAAGACTACATAACTAAGTATGTTTGTGAGTGCCAGGTGTACCAACAAAACAAAAACGAGCACACCTTTCCTGCTGATTTGTTGCAACCATTACCAGTTCCCACTCAAAAATAGGAAAGTATTACTATGGACTTCATTACAGGACTTCCCAAGGTGCAAGGGAAGGATTGTATTTACGTGGTAGTGGACAGGTTGACAAAATTTGGCCATTTCTTTGCTATATCAGCAGGGTTTACAGCGTTACAGGTGGCTGACTTGTTCTTCAAAGAGGTGTTTAGACTACATAGGGCACCTAGAAACATCATAAGTGATAGGGACAACAAATTCATGAGTTTGTTTTGGCAAGAATTATTCAAGTTATTTGGTACCGAGTTGACCCCCAACACTAGCTATCACCCCCAAACAGATGGACAAATTGAAATAGTTAACAAATGCCTGGAGGGTTACCTGAGAAATTATGTATAGGGGCAGCAAAAGGCATGGGTTAAATGGCTGCACCTAGGGGAGTTTTGTGACAATTCCACCTATCATATGTCCATCAAGATGTCCCCGTTCATGGCACTGTATGGGTATGAGCCTCCGAGTTTCACTGATTTACTATTTGGTGATTATCGGGTGCCTAGAGCTAGGGACTTCCTCTATGAGAGTTAGGATATCATGAGGTCATTGAGAGAGAAAATACAGTAGGGCACAAAATCAGAAAAAATTATATGTTGATCAACACCGGATTGAGAGGGAATTTGAGGTGGGTGACATGGTTTACATCAGGCTATAGCCATATAGGCAGTCCACCCTCAAAAAAAGTGGAGCAAAGAAATTGAAACCACGGTTTTATGGGCCTTTCAAAGTCACCAGGAGAGTGGGTGAGGTTGCTTATGAGCTGGAGTTACCAGAGGACAGTAGAGTGCATAATGTTTTTCACGTATCACGCCTCAAGAAGGCGTTAGGACATAATGTGGTACCTTCAGCAGTGTTACCTCCTTTGGACGAGGAAGGGAGGTTGGAGCTGATACCTGAGGCAATCATTGATTTCAGGGAGAGGATAGTCAGGAGGAGAGTGATTATTGAGTACTTGGTGAAGTGGAGGGATCTACCTGTTGAGGATGTGACATGGGAGAGCGAGTGGATACTTCAACACCCAACATTACGATTGCTTGAGGACAAGCAATCTTTGGGGATGGCAGACTGTAATGTCCCCTCCTAGTCAGGTATCAGTGGACATTACCTCTAGCCAATTTCCGAGTTCCTGTTGGCTAGATGGTTCAGTTAGGGGACTTAGTTCCAGTTGAGTTGGGGTTTTTGCCGGGTATTTCTATTTTTAAGCAGGGGTTAGTGGATGGGGTTGCCTGCGATGAGCTTTAGTGTAATCCAGTTGTCCTTCAGTTTGGGCCTTTGGACAATGATTTGCTATTTTTAGTATATTGCTAAAAATAGTAAGTCCTTTTTGGTGTGTGTACCAGGACTAGCTTGCCAATATTGGTGTATTTGGATGACTTAAGTCACTTGGTGAAATTATTCTGAGGTTGGCTAATGTTTTTTTAGAAAAGAATTATTAAAAAGTGACTTTATCTTATAAAGTTAAGGAGTCATAAGGGGTCTTAAAAGTGACCAAGGCGCCTAGTGATATCACTTTAAGATGTTTTTAAAAGGTTAAAAATACATGACCCTCACCTTTGGCGTCCCTCTTGGAGAAGAATTTCAAACAAGTAAAAAATAAACATAGCTTTTGAAAGGGTGTGGGTTTAGGGTTAGGGTGCCCCTCTCATTGGAGAAACATAGAAAACACTTTGGAGGCTCATTTTGGGGGTTTATGCTAAGTTTGTTTATGGTGATATGCTGCTGGTTTGAAGCCAAAGATTTGCAGGATGGAGTTGAGGACGATACCCCTCGGTTCTAAGATCAGCCCCAGCAGTGAAAGACCTTGCTCAAGCTGGTAAAAGGTGTTTTCAGACAGAGAACACATTTGGGCTTTCAAGAATGAGGATATTTCAGTTATTTTGATTGGTTTGCAGTAGGGTTTTGGTGTGTGGTTTGGATTTTCAGGTGTGGAGTGCTTGTTTTCAGTTTGGAGTGGTATTTTGGCTTTTTCTATGTTCCACGCATACTGTTAGAGACGAGGAGACGGAGGGGCGAAGGTGGCGACGCACAAAAAATACATATATATATATATGATTTTTCAAAATTTATTAATATATTAGAGAGAGAGGGGCAGCGAAGATAGATATGATAATAAATTAATAATTGATAACAACAATATCAATATGTAAGTAAATCGCGAGAGTAGTACTATAACAACATAAGAAATGTCATTAAAGCATTATAAAATTTATCACAGCAGTATCAAACATCAATAAAACCATGGTATATCAATATCCAAATGTCTCAAACATGTATCTAGAAGTCTTAAAGTTCAAACATGAAAATCAAAATATTAAATACAACAGTCTATGAAATTAAGCCTCATTTGGGCTTATGAATATCCAAAGACTCAGAACTATCTGAATCACTATCATCCTCTGGCAAGAGGTGGATCATCCAATGGTAGTCCGACCAATCCTGGTTGCACCTCATCCTCATCAATTTGCCTAACGTCCTCAAGATCTACATCCCATCATGCTGCTGGAGTTTGCCGATACTCAGTAGTCTGACGGTCTTGAAGTCTCAAGGCACTATGAACTGCAACTAATTTCTCAGCTCGTTTTGAAGTAAGCCTGTTCCTCTTAATGGAGTGGATGAAGCCATAGGTGGACCAATTCCTCTCTGTAGCAGAGGAACTAGCAATCTGTGAGAGCAAACGAATGGCAAGTTGTTTCAAATCTGGTGTGTCCTTCCCATGGAATTTCCACCATCCAATGGGATTGTTCTGTGCAATGGTGGCCCTATTTGTCCTAGTTTCTGGTTTGCTGAATGTAGGACCCTGAAGATCAGAAAACATAAGCCACTGCTCTCTAAGAACGGTTGCCTCCTCATTGGCATACATTTTACGAAGGGCTGTTGTAAGCCCCTCTATCACCTCCTCATCCTCAGAAGGAAGCATTCGGCCAGGTCTAGGTACATACCACTTCGGATTAAGAGCATAGGCAAGCATATGAAGAGGGGTATTCATTGTGTTCCACCTCTTTGTCACAATAGGCCTAATATTGTCCTCATAAAAACTCATCTCAGGATCATTTTTACGAATAGCTTGCTTCATTTGGTCAAGCATGCTATCAAAAGTCTCATATATCTCTCCCAAGCTAGGAGAGTTTGTATCTGCATACTGGATTACCGCAACAACTGGTGATATGAAAGAGCAAATATACCTACAAAAAAACAAATTAAAAATTAGAACTTTTAAAATACAAAGACTAAAGTAAGACAAAGTGTAAGTGTAACAAATTCAAAAACAATTTAAATTTTCAGATATCTTACTTGATATTGGCCCACCAAGTTTCATTAAGTACTCTATCTCTCACTTCCTTGCCTTCACTTGTCTTCGATAGAGTCCACCTTTTCCATTCTGCACAAACAACCATGGCTTGTAGAGCATCTTGGACCTCCAACATCCTCTCCAACAAAATATAGTAGCTAGCATATCTAGTCTCAACTGGTTTGAGGAATTCTTTCTTTGAATAAGATCGGAATAGTGCAAGTGAAGTTTGATGGTTACATACAAACATTTGTATGTTTCTAGCCTCTAAAATTGTTGCCTTCACCCAATCTATTTTGCCAATGTCTTTCAAAGCATTATTCAAAGCATGTACGCAACATGGAGTCCAGAAAATATGTTTGTAAGCACTCTCAATCATCAAACCAGCTAGCTTACAAACACGAGCTGAATCTGTCACAACCTGCACAACATTAGAAGGCCCAACCTCCTCTATGGCCTCCCTCAAAATGCCAAACTGAAAATCAGCATCCTTAAGCTTCCCAGAACAATCAATGGCTCGAAGAAAGTATGAACCAGCAGGGCATGTAACAATAACATTAATAAGTGGCCTATGTCGAATATCACTCCACCCATCCATGACAATGGAACAACCGGTCCTAATCCATATTTGCCTCATCTCCTCCATCATCATGGTAGCTTTTGAATATTGTTTGTCAAGGAGGGAGGTACGCAATCTATGTTCTCCAGGGGGGGCATAAGAGGATCCAACTGCCAATATTTCTCTCACCATTGTTTTGTAATAGGGTGACCTTGCCAAATGAAATGGAAGAGCATGTGCATAAAAGAATTTGGCCACTGCATCATCAGCTTGCTCACGTTTTTGCACATTCATTAACCCCATGACTGAAGCTTTCTCACTTGCTTTCCTCTTCCCTCTATCACAACTCTCTCCAACTGATACATTGGAAGAGGCTTGAAAATCAGCTAATGGGCGTTTTTTGTTGTGAATGCTAATCATTTGTTCCTCACTTACTCTAGCCAACCTTGCAAATAGAAGCTGCTGCTCCAATGTTATTCCTGTACAAACTCTAACACCCTTTCCACAGTCACCCACTAGATGGCCTCTAATCCTAGTATAGCTCCCATGGTAATTAGTTTTACAAACATGACAAAACCATTTCCTGCTGCCCCCTGAATTTTTCTTCTTGTTGGTGGTCACATTTGTGGCAAACTGACGCAATGGTTTATTCTTGTTGAAAGGGCCTTTTGCAAACCTTTGAAGAGTGGGTACAGGGCATGCCAAATGGTCTGAAGAAGCATGGGTTGGAATTTCAGAGGTAGAAGAAGGATTTACTGGCATTTCTGGAGCTTCATTTTCACTGTCATTACTGTCAATCTCATGGTCACTGCTACTATTGCTGTTGTTGCTCATTTTGGATGTTTTTTTTGTTAAAAATCTGTAATTTTGTAAAATTGAAACCAAAAAAGCCAAGGTAAAACAAATCAATGAACAATGACATTAAAAATGAAAATCATAACTTTAAAATTTAAAATTTAAACAATCAATTAAATTATTAAACTTAAAAATTTAAATCAGCATAAAATTGAAAAAGCCCTATGGCTACTTTTTAATTTTATGCTCAGAATAACAGAGAATGCAAGGGTTTAATAATTTCATTTAAAAAAAATTTGCATTCTCTGATATTCTGAGCATAAAATTAAAAAATAGCCATAGGGCTTTTTTAATTTTATGCTCAGTCAGAATAGAATTTTTTAAACTTTCAATTTTAAAACTTTAAAGTTTAATAATTTCAATAATAAACTACCTGGAGATAAGTGCGCTCAGCAGAAGGAGAATATTTTTTTAATGTCGTAGCAGGAGATGAGTGCCGCTTAGCAAGAGGAGAAGATTAAAAAAATATTAATAATGGTGTCGCCCTTGTTTAGCGTCGCCCTTGTTTAGCCGTTGCCCTGTCAATCCGCCATTGTTTGCATCTGAGATGGTCGCGTGTTTGAGACTTTGAGTATATTATAAAACTTTGAGTATATTAATAATGGCGTCGCCCTGTTTAGCCGTCGGCGCGTCGCCCTATTTAAGCCGTCACTGTTTGCATCTGAGAATTGGTCACCTATTTGAGCGTGAGTCTGATATGGTCGGCGCTGCCTTCAGTCATGCCGTGCAATCAAAAATGCCATGAGGAAGTCGATCTTAGGTTAAAGTTTTACTTTTAACTTTTTAATAAATTAATAGTTATAAACTTATAACTTATAAAATATAATATTGTCTTCATAATTTTATTATGATATTTTAATATTTTATATTTATAATGTTATTTTAAAATTATTATATAGAAAATTTAATATATTATAATTTAGCAAACTCCACATTAATAATTATTGATTATTCTATTTTTTGATAAAACTTTAGGCATAAAAAAATATTAAACAAAGGAGAGATGGTGGTCCCCGCGAAAAACATTAAAAAATTGATTTTTTATTGATTTTTTATTTTTTAGGGTTTTTGTAAAAGGGTGACGGCTAGCTGTCCCCGTGACGATTAGGGGACGGCTAGTTGTCCCCAATGCATATTGGGGACGAGGGAACGTCCCCCAACTACAGGAAACGTTTCCTGGCGTTTCCTAAGAATTTTGCTAATTAAGGGGTGGGGGCGTCCCCTTCGTCCGTCCCGAGGACGGCAGAAGACCCGGGGGTTTTAGACTGGGAATGGCGTCTAGATGGCTCACCCTGACTTTTAAGGTTTCAGTTTGCACGAGAGAACTGCATTTATTACGGCATAAAATTAAAAGGAATAATAAAAATATCAAGATGAGGTGTTTCAAAAAAATCATATTTCTATCAGGAAAAGCCTTTCTATCGCGTTACGGAAATTTTGGGGTGAAACATTTATTTTAAGCGAATTGAAAATCGCCCTCTTTGAGGAAGTGCGACCTCTTGGGTTTTACTGCAGCTTCTTCAATTAAGGTTAAAGAAGGTTATTTCAGTGGATTCTAGGACCATGGCGGCTAAAGAGTTTTCTGACTGGGTAATTATCATGTAACTTGGGGTCAAGGTGTACTTGCAAAGAAGCTTCATGTTTGCTGTAGAACACATTTCCAGGTCTGAATCTATCTATTTATGCTGCTGTTAATCATTTTGTATGACTGAAAAACATATTTTTGAAGAAATCTGAAGTTCTTTACTGCTGCAAGTGTTGTTCTTGTTCATTTCTGCTCTCTTATTGTATTGTACTTTCACGATGTTTAAAAAACAAAACATGCAAAGCAAACACCTTCACATGCAATGAAAAACCTCATGAAACAAACATAATCAGCAAACAGCAACAAGGGTTTACACAATTTTTTTTTTTTTGAGGGTCTTATATTACATTACACCTCAAATTCCTCCATCTCAGAGGAAAATGCATTAATAAGGGCTTACACCTCAAATTCCTCCGTCTCATTACACCTCAAATTCCTCCGTCTCCGAGAAAAATGCATTAACAACAGATCTTCATGATGATATGACTCCCTCTGAAGCTCCAAGTACTTGCATCAACCTTTTGACCTCCTTGTCCAAGATTGCCAGGAACGCTTGCCTTAGAGAAATGGTTTCCAGCGCACACCTTTGTAGAGAATTCAGGGCTGTCCTTCTTGACCTCATCCCAGATCATCCTATTCTGAATAGGTTTGCGGAGCTACCAATGTCAAATCCAAATTGATTGTCTTGTGCAATTCTGATCTCTACAGTTGAAGAGGTCTTCCAAGGACTTAGCACCTGGCCTACAACACTGCAACCTTCATTTCTTCTTAGTGAGTCATAGAACTCCTTCTTGATCCCTGCCTCAGGGATTGCAAAGAAGTCTTCTAGAAGTGAACTCCCCTCCATTGACTGATCTCAAAACCTTAATCCTATTCTGGGACATGCTCACAACTCGAGCCTTGAATCCTTAGAATTTGACTCCCTTTGAATGTCATTTCCTCCTCTTCAAAGTAACTGATCACAACGACAATTTGTAGTGGTTCTTTTAGTGTCTTCATCTTTCTCAATCTTCTTTGCTGATGCAAACTCTCCATCCAAGGCTGACCCAACCTTGTGTCCTCCGGAGATGTCTATAGTTATGTGTCACCAACTCAGTCTCATGGCTGCAAGCTAAGAATTCCTCACAGGATACCTCAAGCTCTTCTTGCCTTGAAATCTCTCTCCATCCTGTAAACTATCTTCTCACGTTATTTAGATAATTAATTCATCGTTTATTTGCTTCTTCATCTAACCTGCATTTTAAGAGGATTAATAATAGTTTATATATAAAAATCAAACTACAAGTGAAGCATGTAGCAAATACTATTAGAAATATCAATTAAAGAAATAATAGAACTTATCTTTGTTGTTTTTGATATAACTTTTGTCTTTACTCAATTTTGCTCTTGGAAATGCAATCACAGCACAACAAAAAATAATCTGCTCAACTCAGATTTCTCAGACACTTTATGCACCCAACATATTCAATATAGAACCAGGCCTCTCAATGAATCAAGGCAACATCATAGTTCATGTACATAGAGAATGGTATTGATTTGACCAACCAATCGCAACTGAAATTGCAGTTCTCCATTCATTTCAAAGTCACACTCAGAAATCTTCACAACTAGCATGAAACAACTCGCAATGAAAGAATGCTATCTCCTAAGGATCTTATGCTAGCGATCACCACTTAAAAGAAACCACGACCTCTCTAATCACATGATCCAAATAATCAATGTCAGATTTGCACAACTCAACAAACTGAATTTCAGCCTAGAAAGGTGATTTCAAAGATACAAACAAAGAATACTTGTCCCTTTAAAGATTCTGATAAATGCTAATCACAGTATTCAATATGATTCGCTGCTCTTGCGCTCAGATTAGTCCACAACCTTCCTTCTACAGGTTCATGGCTTGATCACAGGCCCATGTCTCAAAATTTGTAGTGGTGGCTGGGTAAATTTGAATGGTTCCCACAGAAACTAAGACTGCAATTATACTCCTTTCTGCAATTGATTAAAATAGATTCCCAACACCATATGCGCTAGGACCAAATCATGATATTTATCGAAATGATGGTTTCCAGAAACTGAGGTGAGTGTCGCTGCTTGGCAAGGATGAGGCTGCTTTGATTTGATCATGCGTCGCTACTGGTAACAGCTCGACTTTGCAATGAGACCTTCCCGACACGGAACACTGATACCCAGTATGCCCACCCGATACAAGGATCCCGTTAGACATTCACAGGAGATCGCTCGACTTCAGAGATTGATGCAAGGTAGTGTGTAGAGACATGTAGATAAGGCGGTAGCAATGAGAAACCTCTGTAAGGGGTCTCGGTGAAGTCAATGCCCGGAGATGGAGGTGGATCGCGTGTCAAATCTACCTTTGGCGTGAATGATATTCAAGGGTGCGATGGAGTCTACAGACTTAGATACGAAATCCGTTTCCCTTCCCAATTCCGTGCATTATAACGATGCTCGAGAATGCATGCTGTTGACAAGGTTGTCGTGATGCCGGTGCTACGTCGTTGCCACAAGCCCGCGTACTCTCTGGTGTTGACAACTAACTCAGGGAATCGCTAACAGGAGTTTCGGTTGCCTTTGGAATGCCTGTTCTCCAGTCCTCGACCGAAATACGATGTCTCTAATGCCACGATTCGGACCTGGTATGTTCGTCGTGATGCCAACTTTAATGAATGGAACTCTTCTCATCACTTCTATTCTAATGGGAGTGACGCACAACACCTGACAAATGCTCAGGTGTTGGTGCGAATAGAGATATCACCAGAATGAATCTGTCAATGTAATGTATAACATTAATTCCGCCATAGTCTTAACTTTAAATAAAGACACGAATTTCTCCAGGTATGCCTTCGATTCTTTTATTCAATCCCGAGCCTAAAGGTTAATTATTCTACACCAAATATTCAATGTGTTATCAATAGACCACCTCCAAGGTCATTTAGGCTTCCAGCATGCAACCCTTATTGGCATCCTGAATTTTCTGTAGACAAGGTCTGATTGATTGAACTACTTAAACAAATCTGATCAATTCCCCCAAACTTGGCTTTGATACCATGTTAGTCTTAGGATCAGATTTAAGCAAAACAAAAAGATACACATGAGACAAATAGAACACAACATATATCCAGAAAACCAAACTCCTTCAATTATATTGATCTCTATGAAGATAAATATTGTACTCCAATATCAAACTCCTTGCTGTAGATGAATTCACACTTCTTGACAATGAATAGAATGTATGTATGATCAAATGAATGAACAGCAACTCTATTATATACAACAGCAACTCTATTATATACAAGTGGATGAGAAGGTCTCCATAAAACGCGTCCCTTCAAGATGAAAGGTTGGCCACACATGAAAGGATATATCTCATACAAAGGGTGGTGAATCCCAACATGAAGTTGGCCACATAAAATAAATATTATTTAATCTTTAAGTGAAGCACCTCTTCACAAATCGCATCCAATAAATTAAATAGCTGTTGGCTATATTTAATTTATTATTTATTAACAATGCCGCTGGAAGTATGAGGCCCGCGGCTATACATCAACAAAACCAGCATGCCATTACATAAAAGCCTGCTGTGATTACAAAAGAAAGAAGCTCGAGAGTTGTGAACATCATTCATCTGTACATAATGAACAACCTTATTGGACAGTAAAGGAAACAGAGCTGTAAATTATTTTTTCCCCAAGTAGTGATAGCTGTGAAGAGGGTGTGGACTGTTGTCCTTGTTCAGAGTTTAACTGTCAAGGGTTGAGAATCACGTGTTCCTGATATGTAGTCTGTTGCCAGTTAGGACCTCTCATAGAGAGATTACTGTAGCTTTATCTTTGGTAGACCCACGGTTTGAGGGGTTTCAGATCCTGTTGTTTTTCAACATAGCTGAAGAGGGTGTGGACTGTTGTCCTTGTTCAGAGTTTACAACTGTCAAGGGTTGAGAATCACGTGTTCCTGATATGTAGTCTGTTGCCAGTTAGGACCTCTCATAGAGAGATTACTGTAGCTTTATCTTTGGTAGACCTAATGGTTTGGAAGGGTTTCAAATCCTGTTGTTTTTCAACATCATGGAGTATCTGTAGAAGGCTAGTCTCCATAAAGGGGTTATGAGAACGAGTTCCCCTCAGCTGCCTATTTTGATTTATATGGTCTTAGGGTTTTCTTGGGGATGAGCAGCATGCTTGGTTCACCTTTTTGTTGGGAAATAGCTTGGGATGCACCGGAGCTGAGAAGGATGCTTAGCATTGGTAGTTGAGGAAGGCAGAGGGATTGATATGGTAGAAGCCTAGGGACCGCAATGCAATATAGAGTTGCATAAATTTGATTGAAACTTATTTCTTAAAACTTAAATCTGTTTATATCATGTTATCCTATTGGTTGCCACATGATGTATATTAATCAGTCCAAAAATGGTTTAATATAATTTCTGCATATATCATCGTTGGCATTTCTTTGGTAGAGTATTTGTAGTACTTCCAAGCATTTCAGAAATGTGTCTTAAAGATTTAACTTTTTTCTCATTATGCATGAGACCTTTATGATAAAATGTGTGGATGGTGCAACAGGATGATGTCTATAGAAGAGAAGCGACAACTTGGTCATAGTCTTGGCCAATTATCCCCTGAAGATCTCACAAAGGCACTTCAAATAATTGCTCAGACAAATCCAAATTTCAAACCCACAGAGGCTGAGGTGGAGGTTGATATTGATGCTCAGGTCTTCATTCTTCTTTATCGCGACCTTTTTAGGGGGCCTCAAATTTGTCTTGTTGTCCTGTAGCTTGTTGATTGAGTTTTGGTGATTTGGCCTTTTATATCCTTAAGCCACATTTATCTTTTATTTGGTTTTGTACAGGATGCTCCAACTTTGTGGCGGTTGCAATATTTTGTAAAAGCTGTACTAGGTCTCCAAGAAAAAAATTCTGCTGCAAAAGTTCAAGCCAAAACAAAGCGTAAAAAGGAAATATGTGATGCAGTCGAAAAGAATGTACAAAAACGAAGTCGAAAAGTGTTACCATAAGAGATACTCCAATTAGTGTTATACTTCTGTAAAGTGGAGGTTGGTTTTGAATTCAATTTTTTTGTTGCTTCTGTATTTTGAGGGCGTATTTGTTTGGACTGATCCTAATCTCACTAGTGTGTATGGTAGCAGGCTAGGAAACCACGGAATATGTGAAATGGACTGATCCTAATCTCACTAGGATTACTTTTTCCAAAATAGTTAACTCATTGGATGAACATTAGGGCCCTGGTACAGAAATTTATTTTTTGCTGCAAGAATACCAGGGTTTATGAGATGAACTGTATGATCAGGCAAATCGATAGGTGTTCTTTCCTGGCCATTTTTTGTGATCACTCCATAACTAATTTAATTAATATTGATATTAACTTTAAATGATCTTATAGATTGAGTATTTTATGACTGATTTTCTTTGGCCCCACTGTCAAATTAATGGATTTTGTGTAGATTGCTGGAATGCCCAATTTTCTTGAGTCTTGCTGGGTAGATCTCAGCAACGTTAGGGTAGCCTATGCATTGGTTTATTTTGCAAAAATTGATATCGCGTTCCAAACCGAGTTTGTGTATATTTCAATTTTCGATACTCTTATCAATGTTTCTCCACTACCTAGGATATCAATGATGCAACTTAGAATTGCTTGTGACATTACTTGGAGACTCTGCTCAGTGGTTTGTATGACGAATTCGTTTGACTAGATACTTGAATATAAATAAGATGTCATATTAACATTGGAAGTGATATATGTTTGGCAGATATATTAACAGTTTAGCATGCTAAGATGTTAAGGACATCTCCAAGGATTTTTTGATATGTTCCATTAGTCTGAGCTAATCCAGAATTTTTTTCAAAAAATGGTTAGGGAGATCTTTTGACATTTATGGATGTTGATATTAATGTGGGTTCCTTATTTCCACCATTTGGAATTTTTTTCTTCATGTCATGCAGAAGTTTCTTTTTTTTTTTTGGGGTACATGGTGAAAACTTAATGCAAAATATGATTATTTTCCAATTTTATGCCAGTCCCATCACTCGAGTAAAATACATAGTTTCTGTGAAGGTCCCTTGCCACTCGTTGGAATTAATTGTCATTGATGTCAGAGTATGATAGACTGTAAGTTTATTGTCATTGATGTCAAAGGTGTTAACTCGAGATTGTTGGAATATTGTCATTGATGTCAAAGTAGCAATATCATTGTATGCAAGCTGTAAATGTTGGCATTGGAATCATCATCATCATTCAATGACATATCGAAGGCATGGATTGGATCAGCTTTTGGGCAGAGATATAAGGTTTGATATAGAATATTGATTAATCACATTAAAGTTTAACTTGAGACAAGTTGATGAGTCGAAGGTTTACAAATGATATCATATAGGCTGACTATATGAAGATAGTGCCAAAATAAAGTTTAAACTAAAGATTTAAACATTGATTTGTTTGGCCCAAGATTTAAGATATGAGAAAAGGCCGACTAAGAGTGTGATCTAGTTTAAGTTGAAGATTTAAACTATGTTTTTTAAGAAGGCCGACCTGCCTATATTAGCACCATCATTTGTATGGAGTTTGATTAAGAGTTAAAAGGATGCAGCCATTACATTAAGCAGCGATTATCCCTTAACAAAGAGACTAACAGATTATAATGGGCAACGATGAAGATAAATAAAAGGAACGATTAAAATATGAAGATAGGGAAATACCAAAAACAACTTAAATTAATTTAATTTTAATATTAGAGGGGCCGACCCCCTAAATGTTAATCATTTAGGGTAAAGCAGTTGAAGTCCAAGGCAACGATTTAGATGTCATATAATAAATAGCAACTAATATATGGGCAGCGGATATAGACAAGGGGCTGGAAATTCATATTAATTATAAGAGCAGCGATAATATTTCAAAAAGAGGCAGCAACTGTATTTTATAGAAAGCAGCGAATAAAGTGAAAGGCAGCGTAGTGGAATATATTAACAAAAGGGTTAATGAAGGTATTCTAAAGACGACGATTAAATATAAAAAATAAGTGATTAAAATGAGCAGCGATCAAATAAGGGCGATGGTAATATGTTAAGCAATGATTACATGTTGTAATATGCAGCGATTGAAATCTTTAAAAGACAACTATCATCTATTATATTTAACAAGGGGCTGCGATTAGTTTTGAAAGGACAAAATCAATAAAGAAGAGTCATGCTTATTTGGAAGGTTATCACCTTTCAAAAAGGCTGTCTCTACTCATGGAGACATGAAGATATAAAAGGATAGTAAAAATTGTGGAGAGAGAAAGGGGCTGTGAGGAGTTAGAAGATTTATCATATATTCACCAGCAAATCTGTAGATGAAGAGAATATAATAGATCATTCAAGAAGATATATTTGTGGAGCAATGAAGTAAATATAGAGAACATTCAATAAAGCCTTACAATTATGAGAAATCTTTTCAAGGGTTTATGAGCAGATTTAAAAAGAAAATATAAGAGCAAAATTACAAAGGATTAATTTTTTTTTTTTTTTTTTACAAAGGATCTATGAGCAGACATATGAGAGCTTATGGGCATATCTATAAGAAGAATTATGAGCAGATGTGAGGCAAAATTAAAAGCAGAATTGAAGGAAGACATTAGTGAAACACTATAGAGTGATTTGTGAAAGAGAGAGCATATATGGTGCATCAGATAAGAGCAGATTGGTGAAAGAGAATAAATGAAGATTTGAGAAGAGTATACGCGGATATAAAAAAGACGTATGCAAATTTAAGAAGGAAGATAAATGAGAATAATTGCATCAAATTTATGAAGAAGATATTATCAACAAGATCTTTATGAAGGCATAGAGAGAGTTTGTCATCCATTAAAGAAGACATAGTTTGTGAAGGAAAATAAATACAAATTACACAAGTGAGGATTGATGTCTCTAGTAGGTTGGTTCCTACAAATTGTAGAAATTTGAGTTTCTTAGGGGTTGGTGCCTACAAAATTTGTAGAAATCCAAGACTATGGAGAGTCCGTATCAACATATTTGATGACATTCACAATAGGTGAAATGAAGGAGCAAATATAATTGCAAACAAAAGTTTGAAAAAAAACAAGTTAGAAAATTAAAAACAAGTTTTGTTTTAATAAAATCAACAATCAAATTATAAATTTGTTAACAAGATCAACAAGTTATTAAAAAATCAACAATTTCTTACCTCATAATGGACCATCAATAGTTAAAAACATGGAGAATGATTACCAAGATATTCGATATTGAATTAAGGAGCAAAAGTCTCCTTAAAGAAGAGATACAAAAGATCTATCCATAAAGGATAAGATCAATAACTAATGATGCAAATGATAAGAATTTAATTGAAAGAATAAAAACATATTCCTTAAGTCATTCCTAATGACTTAATTGACCATTATAAACTAAATATTACAATATTAATTTAATACCCTATCTTAATGGTCAATCTATTAACTCTACACCAAGTTTATCTCAAAATTTTACAAATTTGTTAGGATTCAATGACATGGTAAGAATGTCTAGGGTTTGGTCTTTAGTTGGACAATATTGCAACATTACCAATCCATCTTCTACAAGTTTCCTTATGAAATGACAGTGAAGCTCCACATGTTTGGTATGCTCATGGAAGATTGGATTCTTGTCAAGCTTTAACACCCCTTGATTGTCACAAAATAAGGATGAAGGCCTTGATTGAGACATTTTCATGTCAGAAAGCATCCTCGAAGTCACATTGCCTAACATGTTGCTTTGACTGTTCCTCGATACTTTGGTTTTGTCGAAAAAAGAGCTACTTCTTGCTGCTTCTTACTAGTCCATGTGATTGCACCCATATCAAGACTAAAAACATATCCAAAAGTGGACTTCCTGTCAACAACAAAACTTGGCCAATTTGAACATGTGAACCCAATCAACCTAGGATATTTGCTTTTTCTATATAGAATGCTAAAGTTAGGTGTCCCTTTCACATATCTCAATACCTGCTTCGCTACTACCCAATGTTTTGTCTTTGGGGATGCCATAAAATGGGAAATGTAACACACAACATAACACAAATCAAGTCTAGTGGTTGTAAGGTAGACAAGGTTGCCCACTAGTTGCCTGAATGTTGATTCATTGATCATGAGTCTATTTTGGCTAAAAAATTTATATCTTTCTCCATAGGTGTAGACAAGATTTTGTAATCTATCATTCTAAATTTGTCTAGCAATCTCTTGGCATATTTAGATTGAGAAATAAAAATACCACTACTTGTTTGCCAAACCTCTACACCTAGGTAATAATGTAGGAGGTCTAAGTCTACCATGTCAAAATCCTTACACAAATTACAATAGATTTCTTCAATAAAATGTGCCTTACTACCTGTAATGATGATATCATCCACATAAATGATTAGAAGGACAATTTCATTGCCTATGCTTTTGATGTATAAATTGGATTTGAAGGACTTCGTTGGAATCCTTGTCGATCCAAATACCTACCAATCTTTATGTACCATGCCTTGAGTGCCTATTTTAGGCCATAAAGAGCTTTCGCTAGTTTGCATACCTGATGCTCCTTTCCTGCAACCTAAAATCCCCGAGTCATGTACAATTCTTCCTCTAAGTCACCATTGAGAAAGACACTCTTCATGTCCATTTTATGGACTTTCCAACCAAACTTTGTTGCCATACCCAGAACAAGACAAATGGTGCTCATATTTGTTGTAGGAGCAAAGGTCTCTTCATAATCAATACCTTCTCTCTGTGAGAATCCTTTAGCCACCAATCATGCTTTGTACTTTTCAAGTGTACTGTTAGCTTTGTACTTGACTTTGTACACCCATTTGTAGCCAATGGGTTTCTTCCTTGGTGGAAGATTTGAAAGAAACCAAGTCTTATTTTTTATAAGACTTTGATGTTCGATTTCCATGGCCTTTTCCCATTTAGGTTTACTGTCACCTCTGCAAAATCTTGTGGTTCATAAATACCCTGAATGCTAGCCATAATAGCAAAGTTAACTGTGTTCTGTGTGCTCTTGCCTTTGGATGATCGACCCTTGACCATTTCATCATCTCGAACATCACCAATGAGTTTTTCCCACCACTTAGGTCTCTTTTTAGAACCCTCTCCATACAAATTAGTGTGGTAATCATGACTTGGGATGCTTGGTACTATATCATCTAGATGTTGATCTAGGTTCTCTTAATGAAAATCATCTAGTACATGTATTGGTACTTGTCTAGGAGATTCCACATGTTCAAAATTATCAATGTCCCCCCTTCAAGTATAGCTAATAGAAGCCAAACACCTAAGTCCTTAGCCTTCAGAGGCTAATCTTCAAAACTTTTGATGTCAAAAGGGAGCTGAAAAGGACCAACTTCTTCGTCAATCACCACATCCCTACTAAATGTCAAACAATCAATGGCCACGTCAATCATCTTGTAGGCTTTATGATTGTCATTGTATCTTGTGATCACCAACTTTTGACTCTTGGAGTCAACTTTGGCTCTTTTGATATCTGGAATCCAAATGTATGCAAAAAAAAATCAATAACCTTAAGGTGCTGATTCTTGGTTTCCTCTTAGACCATGCTTCCTCTAGGGTCTTCTCCTTCACTACCTGTCCTAGAGACTTGTTGAGAAGATAAACTGCCTCAACCCAAAACTTCTTGGGAACACTCCTATTCTCCAACATACATCAAACCATCTCCATAATAGTACGATTCCTTCTCTCAACCACTCTATTCTTTTGTGGAGTATAGGGTGTTGTGAATTGACATGTGATAACATGTTTAGCACAAAAGTCTATGAATTCGTTTGAACATAATTCACCCCCTTATCAGACCTGAGTGATTACTGAACAACCAAACTCTTTCTAGTAATGACTTGAACTTTTGAACAATATTAAATACTTCTAATTTGGATTTTAGGAAGAATGTCCACATTTTCTTATTGAAATCATGTACAAACAAGAGAAAATACTTGGCACCAGTGATGGGTGTAGTATTCATTGGTCCACATACATCTGGATAAACCAACTGAAGGACCTTTTGTGCTCTCTAAGCCTGTCCTTTGAAAATGGAGATTTGTGCTTCTTCCCTGCTTGACAAGCTCCACAAACACCTTGTATCTACTGCTGGATCTTAGGTAAGCCTTCTACCATATTCTCTCGAGCCAACTAAGAGAGATAAGATAGGTTGAGATTCCCATAACGTTGATACCAAAGAGTTCTAATAGAAGACAAAATCTTTTCAATTAGTGCATGCTCTTAAGCCTCTCTAATGTCAACGAGTTGATACAAACCATGATCTTCTATGTCAACTATGATGGTTTTCTTAGACTTCTTGTCAATAATATGACACTTATGCATGCTAAAAATGATGTCCAGCTTGGGATAGTGTCGCATAATTTGACTCATTGAGAGAAAATTTACCTCCATGCCTTGAACCTAATATACATTAAGGAAAATACGATTTTTCCCTGCAAATGTTATCTGAACATTGCTTTTTCTGACAACTGTATACTCCTCACCATCATTGAAGATCATTGAATCAGAGCAATCTGTGTACTTTGTGAACCAATCCTTCTTGTGAGTAAAATGCCGAGATGCTCCAGAGGCAATATACCACACATAAGACTTGACCTAATCTGTTGGTTGTTTGGCCATGAAAGCAAAGAAGGCTGTCTCCTTCCACTTAGAGTGCTCTTTGACATGAACCTTTTGTTGAGACCCTTTTTGGTTGGATTTCTAATAAACTAATCAACCAACCTCTTTCTATAGTGCTTCTTCATGTGACTAAATTTACCACAGTAATGAAATGTGATAGTTGTCAAACTCTTTGAAGTATCATCAAAATTCACTACCTTTCTTTTGAGGCCACTTGTCTTTGCCCTTGTCCTTGGCTACAAAGGCTTGTTCTGCACTTGGTGAATCATTGCTGCTATCAAACTACTTCCATTTGTCTTGCTACAAGAGTTTGTTGCACATATCATTAGACTTTAGGTCAACACTTGTAGAGGTGATGTTGAGTGTCTCAATGAAATATTCATATTTATGTGGTAAGATTTTCAGCATTATGACAACCATATCTTCTTCCAACTTGTGACTAATGATTTCCAATTGATCGCGAATGGCTTTGATCTTCATCAAATGATCTTGCAAACACATCTTCTCATCAATCATGATAGAAAAAAACATATTCTTCAAGAAGAAGGCCCTGCCTTTATCTAATGTCTCGTGCAGATCTTGTAGGTGCATCCAAATATCCATAGAGGTTTTTCCTAATGGAACCTCCAGAAGCATTTCATCCATTACACTTAACTTAATGAGCATAACAAATTCATGATTACACTCATCAAATTTGTCTTGGTCTTTACTCACAACTGTGGGATGGGTGTATGTACCCAAGATGATTTGATCAAGGCACCTATATTCGAAGATCATGAGCATCATTTGTTTCCAGGTATTATAATTTTTGCCAGTGAACCGCTAGTTGCCTTCCAACATGATGTTGGATGATGAAGCCAACCCTCCTGCAATTCAAAATCACAGAAAATAGAGAAACTTGTTGCTATTAGAAAAAAACACTAAAATTTTTGGGGAAAAATTCGCAAAACCCAAGCAACAGTAAAAAACCCACGATTTTATAAAAAAATTGGAAAAAATTTGTAACAAAATTATGAAAAAAATTTGCAAAAAAATAGGCATGATTTAATACAAAAATCACTAAAAAAGAGTTGAAAAATCATCAAAAAAGGGTCTTAAAAACTTGCACAATTTTTAGTAGAGAAAAATCCATGAATTTTGTAAAAAAATCAACCAAAAAATTATGAAAAATAGACCCACGATTTTATTAAAAACCTCGCCAAAAGCCCTTGTACAAATCTATAAGCTTCCTTTGACATGTTATTCTATGTTAGGTGCATGAGTCATCACTACAATAGTCCATAGAGCTCACATGTTTACTGATCCCTAGGTTTCTTTAAAACCCTAGCTTTGATACCATAAAATGATTAAATACATATAGAATGATTACCAAGATATTCGATATTAAATCAAGCAGCAAAATTCTCCTTAAATAAGAGATACAAAAGATCTATCCATAAAGGATAAGATCGACAACTAATAAAACAAATGATAATAAATTAACTAAAATAATAAAAGAATATTGCTAAAGTTATTCCTAATGACTTAATTGACCATTCTAAACTAAATATTATGATATTACTTTAATAATTTCATTGTAAAAGGGTTCAAGCTCTTTCAAAAGCTCGATTTTACCAAATATAAAAAACAAATGTAGTCTATGCACTACAATAGTTCAACATTTTTTGTATATAGTTGAAATATGCTACACATTTCTTCGGTTTGACATTAGGAATGCAATTCTTGGACAACTAATTTTTAAAATGACATTCAAATCTCAACAATGTGATTCACTATTGTTGTGAATCCATATGGTGGTTGGACAAGTACCACTTATTAATGTGACATTTAATCTTTGTTCCCATCCAAAGTTCTAAAACTCATGCCTAAATTTT
>VDFB02377854.1:0-48780 GCA_007258455.2 Sequoia sempervirens
AGTTCCAACATTTCACCTTGAACTTTCTAGGAGAATTAGATATCCCTAGAGATTTGAATTTTGAATTATTTCCTTTTTTGCCTAAAGTTCTCTTTAGATCTACCATGAACAACAAGAGCCTCCTTAGCCATCTTAGAAGATTTCATTTGCATCTCTTCAAAAAACAACAATGCAACCACCTCATCCATCTTGGAACTGATGGTAGTAATCCCAATGGCCATTACCAGGTGATCCCATAAGTCCAAAAAAGAACATAATAGAAGCATGGAACAATCCTATTCTTTAATCTTATCGGCAATAGAACCCAATTGAGCTATCAACTTGTTAAAGGAATTTAGTTGATCTATTCAAAATGGACCCTCCATCTTCAGATAATGCATTTTATTTTGTAAGAATAACTCGTATACCATGGATTTATCTTGATAAACATCTCCAAGTTTCTTCCAAAGGTATTTTGCATTCTTTTCTTCATGGACATTCAAGGGAAGGGAATTAGCCAAACTTAGTCTTATTAAACCTTTGGGTTCTTATCCATTAGATCACAATCTTCTCAAGTTATGGTAGTTGGTTTTGTACTAGATATTCCAAGCCATAGATCTCTACCATAAGAATATCCCCCATTTTTAACTTTCATAACTCAAAGTTTCTACCATTAAAATTTTCCATTTTGATTCTTTCAGATGTGCTTTCCATCTATTTCTGGCAACAAGTTCACAAAATACCCTTTTAAAACTCCCATTGAAACAATAATTTTCTCAAAAAACCTTCAAACCCAACAACAAAATAAAGGTTGGCTAGGCTCTAATACCAACTAAAAGGAAGCTTGATGAGTGAAAGTGACTTCCTACACTAATCTACGTAGATGAGAGTTGTAAAAAATTCTATAAAACACCTTAAACAGATACAATTACAAATAAATACACATTTAAAATATATAAAGCAAATAAACTATGCAAACCATAATATTGTAATTTACATGGGAAACCCTTTTGAGAAAAAACCAACACTCCAAACACATAGCTCAATTATATCATCAACAACAATAATAGTTACAATACAATGTTAGAGCAATGCTCTTCAAGATTCTCACATTACAACATAACTATGGAGTGATTCTGATAGCATAACAACATGTCAACAATCTATAACTTGTCATCATAAAAATGTTCTAATGCATATCCAATTTATAGATGGGAAAAATGGGTGCCCAATAATTCCATTTATCGTCTCCACAATCACTGCATGTATGCAACTGAAGATGGAGAATATGCAAGGTGACCAACTTCACCTACCAATGCAACTGACATAAATGCTCAACATGTAGCCTATTTTTCATAAATTTCTATGACAAAATTCAGTCCCCTTAATAGGAAAGGCATGGAAATTCATGCAAAATATTATCCTCATCGTGCAAGATGCCTACAACATGTAATATATTTTCATCTACCAATTACTCACTAGTCCTAATAAAGAAGTTGTCATAGTTGACTCTTATAATTGTCATATAATTTCATGACAAGTTGTTATAGTTTGTCATAGTGCATGACATAGAAACTTATGACAAAAGCTATAATTTAGCCATAAATATATGCAATGATAACTTTAAGAAACCCCCCTCAAAAAAAGATATAAAGTCCTCATGAATCTTTCATTTTTATGAGAAAAATATTAATTTCTATTGACGAATCTTTCCTTTTTTCAAAAAAATATTAATTTTATTGACAATTCTTTTACATCACTAAAATTTTGTAGAAAATATTGGCGAATCTTGGAAAATAATAGGAAAAATCATTAATTATGATGGTGAATCCTTCCAATAATAATAATAATTAAAAAAAAAAAAAACAATTCTTATGAAAAGGTAGGGGCCTAAGGGTGGAAGTTATCGATGGGTTTAAGGGTAGACTATAATATTTAATTTCCACCGTTGATTTAAAATATAATCTAACCACCCTCATTGTATTCCAAAAGGTAAAATGTACCCACAATTTGTAATGCTCATGGGGCCCAAAATTGCTTTTGGATCATTGATCTTCTAAGATCAACGATCCAAAAGTAGTTTCAAGCCCCATGAGTAGTACAAATTGTGGGTACATTTTACCTCATAGAATACGAGGGCCATTAGATTATATTGCAAATCAATGGCGGAAACTAAAGATTGGAAATATGACCCTAAAGCAACTAATAATTATGATATACTATTGGCAAATTAATATAGATTTCTACTATAATTTATAAAATTTAGGCGAATTTGATCTAATCATGTATCAAATATTATGGAAAATTTTTGAATTAATTTTTTTAATAAAATAAATGCTTTGGCAATTTAAATAAGACAAAAATAAAATTTTGTAAAAATGTGGTAATTTAGGTTGTGTTATAGCTCGAACTATTAGCCAATTTTTTATTCCCAATTTTCAATTATTAGCCAATTGGTGAAATTAGCCACTAAAAAAATTATTGAATACAGGTCCTCTAAAGTGGATGCCTACCTCCACTAAAATATCTTACAACTTTCACATATCACCTTTCATGTAGGATGCCACCTCATTGGTGGGTCCCACAAAGTGACAACATATTTGGTAGGCAATTAAACTTTCAAAAAATAAATAGAAACACCTAATAATCAAATAACAACAAATTAAATGTTGGGACTCTAAGATTGAGACACCTTAATCCCAATAAGAAAGGGAATCACAAGAATGATTGTTGGAAGGCTATAAATTTAGATTGAACATTAATTACAAAGAAGAAGCATAAAAATGCCTCTATTTTGACTTTCAAATAGAGCGTGTGTGGTTCTACCATTAGGAGACATTAGGACAATTATGTAAATATATGTGTAACCACTATTTGATCTAAGAATAACAAAGTATAAAAGCATTAAAATGGACTTGAAACACAATAACATAAATGAACATAATAAATTTTGACACTTTGATAATAGAAAAGACTACAAAAATGGTCTAAAATATATCCCAAGGCATGAAAAAAATAGATGCTAAGAAAGGTACAATTTGTACCATCAAATTTATAGGGTAAGCAATTTTAGACATTACATATTTTTTGTGAATTCCTAATAAAATTCATTATATATTGTACAATGAATCTAATTAAAGATTTATTCATCTTTATGAGTAAATGGTAGAATCTAAACTACCTTGCATTGCTAGTATATAGCACCAAACGGTAGTTATCTCATTTGGTTATTGTACTACAAGTAGAAAGCTTCACAATAGTCATAATGATCAAGCATGTGATATTATATCATAGATTTTAATCTTTTATAAAATGTGAGATACATCTTGATACATTATAGTTCTCAAACTTCAATTCCTTTCCATATTAATGTTGTTTCTAGAATAACCTCTAAATAAATTATATACTGACTTATTTCAATACAATTTTTATGAGAAAATTGTATGTCAATAATTATTGTGTAATACTTTTTGACCTTAATCAAAATATTTTTGTCTTTGTGTCTTTAACAAACTTCTTGACACAACCTTTATTTTAAGTTTGTGATGGATTGGATTTATAATAATTTTTTGGTACAAACAAACAAAATTTGAGTTAATTAACAAGTTTCTTTAAATGCTTGTACCTTATTTTATATTATGTCTCTTAAATAGTTAAGAATAAAAATTGTCATCTTCAACTCATTTTTTTCATGGATTAGGGTCTCTTGATTTGCTTGTTGGAGCTAAATATAAGTTCATTTACCCAATGGATTGGTTAAGCAATTGTTTTCATGGAGAAATTGAGTAAAGTTCCTTTCAACATTTTATTAATAACTTAATATACCTCTTAACACAATAAAGATTCTATTTTGCATAACCACTATTGATTTTTCAATTTATTTTCAGAGAAGTGGAAGTTTCAATTTTAACAGTTTGAATTTTAGATGTATAATTTCATCTCATCAAAGTTGCAAAATCTGAAACTTTTAAATGATTTTGTTCTATGCATAAAAATTGAAACCTTTCGTTCACATGTATGAAAACAAAATCTCTAAATTGTTAAATCTTGAAAGTTGATTCTTTTATACAAATTCATTATAAATCTCTTACATTATCATATGTGAAAATTCTTGAAAATTATTAAAATCATTGAAAAATACTATTAAATAATCACTCGCCATAAATTTACATAAAATAACTCTTAAATAATATATAAATGTATAAATTTTTGGACTAAAAACTCAAAATACTAGTATATTGATCATTTAGGGGAAATGATCAAGTAGTTGAGCATGTTTCCATAGTTGTTATAGCATTTGTTGATTTAATGTCCAATATTTTTAACAATATTGAACCAATAGTTGTGACTTTAAAGTTGTTAGTGTTGATGATAACTACCAATAATTGAATAATAAGTATTCCTTAGATCTAAAAATCAACAAATCATGTGATGCCACATAAGCACACCAATAAAACATGATTTAGTGCATAAGTATTGGTCTCACTTTTTTTGGACTTTTTTAGACACCTCGACAAAAAAACATGCTGATGTGGCATCATATTTGATGATGTCCCTGAAACCTTAATTATAAGCAGGGGCATTGCCAAGCAAAGTGCTGTAAAAATTTAATTTTTTTTTTTAAATTTTCACGTGAAATGTTGAAAATCACGGAGTTAAGATACTCAACTACGGATCCTCTCGCCTGATATCTATTTTAGACATTACTACTATTTTATTTTATTAAATTATTATAAAGATAATTTTCATGACAAAAAAAAGTCCAATGGATTCCACAAAATACTATATTTTATTATAGTGACCAGATTCGTTGTATTGCTAGCAACTAGCCGCCGCATTGTACGATATGATGATGTCATTCATGACAAAACATATTTTATTTGGATACGTTTTGGAATATGCGGATGTAGTCGCATATACACAATGTATATATGGTAGTCGAATATACACAATGTATATACGGTAGATTCTCTGTTTCCACACTCATTTATAACGGGCCCCACAATTCTCCTCTTGCTTTCTTTATAGGTGGACAATGGAGACTCGGTCAAAAATTACGGAAGTAAAATTGGTTTTAAGTAATACATTAATGTACTTGCGAAGAAGCGGCAATCATGCCAATAACTAGTCCACATGGTCCAACTATAGACTTGAAAGGGATAGGACGCTAACTTGTATGGTTAGGTTTTATTTATCTCACAACATTGAAATGGGACAACCCCTTTTGGGACATATGTCCAAGTTCATTATTTTACAATCTTGTCGAGCTATTTTCGAATCATTTGTACTCTCTTTCTTCTATAAATGTGCCCCTATTTCTCAACTTCCCTATAAATTCAATATTTCACATTTAAAAAATCTTGAGTGTGTTGTTGCATGTGGTGATTTGGAGAAGTGGCTATCTTGTCCTGTGAATGCTTCAGAGATATGGATGGGATCATACATTAAGTTAACTACTGATTGGGCAACTGGATGCATGATGCTATTGCTCAACATTAAGTTAACTGTTGATTGGACAATTGAATGCATGATGTATGACCCTATCCATGCCTCTGGTGCATTCACAGGGTTGGATAGCCATTCTCCTAATGTGGAGCTCCATTCCTAAGCCTTATGAGGGAGAATCGTGGTTTGAGTGGTGGTGCTCTATTCTTTTGCAATCTTAAAATACTTTGGTATGAGAATAGCATGGTGACAAAAGTGTAAACAAAAATTCTTTAAGGAAAACTAGAACATGTGAGGAAATAACTAAATGTTGATCCTAATAACACAAGGATTCAAGTCTTTATTGTTGTTTCTGAATCATAGCTACACAAATTGGACAATTATAAAGAGCAAGGTTACAAAAGTGTAAATAAAAATCCTTTCAAGAAAAAACTAGAACATACAAGGAAATAACTAAATGATGATCCTAATAACACAAGGATTCAAGCTTCTATTGTTGTTTCTAAATCACAGTTACGAAAATTGGACCATTACAAAGAGCAAGGTTCCAAAATAAGAGGTAGACTATAGTGGATCAAGAAGGTGAATAGAGGACCTATTTTTTCTTTAATTATATTAATGATAAGCCTAACAAAGAGAGAATTTGTGTTATAATGGATGAACATAGCTCTTTATAAACATATTTTGTTGAAATAATTATGTTGTTTCAAAAAAATTATGAGAATCTATTTAAAGAAGAAAATATTTGGATGCATGTTCAACAAGTTTTGGAAGAAATTGTCAAATAATACATCCCAAACAAAATTAATCCTAGTTATAGCCAATTTGTTGATCATGTTTTCTCCTTGGAGAAAATTGAACATGCTCTCTGTCTCTCTCTCTCTCTCTGTCTCTCTCTCTGTCTCTCTCTCTCTGTGTCTGTCTCTGTCTGTCTCTCTCTGTCTCTCTCTCTCTAGGGGTAAACATTGATCTAGAGCTATGAAATAGTGAAGTCACAAAGGAGGGACCTCATCCCCAATATAAACACTCAACAATTACGCCCCAATGGGGTTTGAACCTTGGTGGAAAGAACAATAACACCACATTTAAACCATCACACCATGCCAATACTAGCTAACTTGCTCTCTTCTCTTTGAAAGTTAATAAAAGCACATATTTTGAGGGACTTCCAAATAAATTTTATCAAATTATGTCGAACCATATCAAAGATCACTTCTATCTTATTTATTGTGATTTGTGAAGCTCTTAAAAGGCTTCCTTAGGACCAAGCATTTACAAAAGCTTAATTAAACTTATACCTAATAGAAAAATAAAAATACTATTACTATTTGGTAATCTATTACCTTATTAAAATTTTCCTATAAATAATTGTATAGGTGTTGGCTATTAGGATCATAGTTGTAGTGTAGTTTATTAAGAGAGCTAGCCAAACTAGGCTTCTAAGAGGCAAATATATCCTCAATTTTTTTTTTTGGCTTGGGAAACAATTGAATGGGCTTAATAATCTAGCCAAAATGTTTTGTTGGTCAAGTTAGACTTCGACAAAGCCTATGACAAGATATATCAAAGTTTCATCCTTAAAATGGTACAATGGTTGGACTTCAGGCCTAAAATATGGGCACGTGTTCATAAATATGTTGTTCAAATATGCCAATAGTCACCTTGTTATTGATAATTTTATATCCAAATAGTTTTCTTTATAATGATCCATCAAGCAGGTATGCCCTTTATCTCCATTCTTATATGTGCTTATAGCAAATGCCTTGGAGTATCTTCTACAAAAAGCTAATCAAATAAAAATTATATTGGATATATCAATCCCACAAAATGTAGTGGTTATCAACTCAAACTTGTTTAATGACATGTTCTTTCTACAAAATCTATGGAAGAATTAAATAATACCTTGGATATTCTAAATTTGCAATATTATGTTTCTAGCTCACAATTAGCACATAATAAGATAGGATTTCTATTGTCCCAAATTGGTCCTACTCCTTAGTGGATACTTAAATAATGAAGAATAATTAAACATGGGGAGATGACCAAATATCTTGGCATTCCTTTTGGAGTGGGAGTCTCTCTCTTAGAGATGTGGAATTGGCTCCTAAATATAATACATTGTTTTTAAATTGGGGTAACACATTTTTATCTTTCACAAGTAAAATTCAAGTTGTGAATATAATTTTTAATGTCACACATGTGTATCATTTCTCTTATTAGATGTTATCCAAGAAATTTTATGAAGAGTTGAATAAATTAATTTAAATTTTTTTGTCCAAGTGGTAGTGTTGGATTCATTAATTCATCCTAGTCTCATTACATTCAATTGAGATCTAAAGGTAGTTTGAGAATCACATATCCTAATAAAAAGGTTATGTCTTGGTGCAAAATGGGTTATGAAATTTTTTTGAGGTGAAGAATCTTAAAAATTATAGTTTGACATAGTTGATTAAAAGAAAATGGAAATTTGTGATTTGGTTAGGAAAGATTCTCATTGCTCCCTTCTTCACTATTAAAGGTTCATTTTGTTGGAAGTTTGAGGAGATTGTCATTGATATGGTTGTTGGCAACATGAGAATAAGCTTATACAGTACTTTCATTGATGCCAACATTGTGGTTTGATGTGAAGATTAATGTATAGTTGGGTTGTGAAGGATGAGTGATCATGGAGGTGGTAATCCTATATAGAGATGCAACAGTCTTGCTTTGGTGCAAAATAAATATGTTGAATACTTGACTAAGTCCAAAATACAATTTTTAATGTATAAAGCATCAACTTTTTGGTCCGCATTGGTTCACCTTTAGGTATTTATGTTTGCGGTTCTAAGGAAATTTTGGTACATGTTGGAGGACCTTAAATCCAAAGTTTCATGTCTTTATTCCCTCGAGTACAAAACTTATGGTTGATAGAATATTGGGTTTGATGGTGATAGTATAATCAGAACATAGTACTTGTTTGGAACGGTACGCATTCCACCGTGGAAGCATATTTGGTTATGTGGATTTGAGGGAGTTTTTATAGGTTTTAGAAGGGTGTGTATTCCAAGTGGTGTGTGTTTTGGAGGTATGCATGTCATTTTGTGAATAATCAGTTGGTGTATTTTGGTGTTCTCACCAGTGGTGCCGACCTAACAAGTTTGGGGTCATGTAGAGTTAAAGGAAGTGTTGATCGGTTATGTGGGAGATATTATAGGTCCATTTTGACCTATTTAGATGCATTACAAGTTTTGAATTAAGGTGTGAAGTGTGTATGTTTGATCTTGAGCCGACGAGCTATGTTATGCACAATACATCTAATAATGTTGACCTAATTGATGTTGTAGGTGTGTACGAATGTAATGGGTATTATATGAGATCATTTTTAGTGTTCTAGGGATGATATGAGATGTGAGATGTACTATAGAAAATGTGTGATACAAATTCCTAAGCAGAGCATGCGAATGTGAAGTAGAGTAGAGTGTGGAAGTAGTGTAGTGTGAAAGTGTTGATTTAGTATTTTGAGCTCTAGTGGAATTGTATCTCTTGTATATTATAGATGCAATTTTAGCAGTTCAAATTTTGGTAGTGTGCCACCCCTCTCTTCTATCTCTCTTATTCTCTAGATAGCGAATCCACTAGACAATTAGTCCACTTAGTAGTGAGCCTTTCTGTAATATGTTATGACCGGTTATAATATATTGTGAGCTAATCCTCAACGTTGTTTTTCCCTTTTTTGGTTTTCCACGTAAAAATATGTTGTTCATGTGTTATGTGCTTTGATGACTGTTTCTTGGTTTCTTTTCTTATTGCAAATTGAATATGATGTGTGGAATAAATGTTTAAATGTTCAAGCATAGTTTCAGAGAATAGTGATTCACCCCCCTCTCATTATTTTGGGTATTCAACAATTGGTATCAGAGCTTGGTTCCTTCAATTGGCTTGATTGTTGAGGTAGATCTTGGAGTTGAGCACATGGCTACAAAGAAGTATCCTATTCCTCTTGAAGAAATTATGATAGATTGATTTATTGAAGAAGATTGCATTGTTGATATGCAAGGAGAACTCAAATCTACCCTAGATGATTTAGATAAAGTAGAATCCAAGAATAAAGATCTGAAAAATGATCTCAGTGATGCAAATGAATGCATTAAGATATTGAGAGAGAAACTCAAGAAAGCTACAAATAGGATCAAAGAGCTCAAGCAATCAAATGAGATCATTCCCAACTTGAAATTATATATTGAGGAAAGTAAAAGAGTTGAAGACTACCGCAATGCTAAACTAAAAGACAAATCTGAAGAATGCTCAAATCTTGGACAAGAAATTGTAACCCTAAGATCAGATTTGGAGAAAAAAAAATTCAAGAAGAGTACTACAATACTTGATGAGATGATTACGAATCAAAAGGAATCTAAAGACAAATAAGGATTAGGGTTTGAGAAAGGTGAAAGCTCAAAGATAGATCAAACTCCAAGCAAGACTGAAAAGAAGATTGAGGACAAGAAGAGCAATGGAAAGCAAGTCAAGAATGAGAGGAAAGACTTCAAAAGACTACTAATCAAATAACCAAATGCACAAAGGTACCCATCTTTTAATGGTTTTTGTTATTCCTGATATAAATTTGGACATAAGGCTATGTAATGTAGAAGTAGAATGAATCAAAATGTTCAATCATTTCTCGGTCAGTATTTTACATGTAATAGATTTGGTCATAGAGCGAATGAATGCAAAAATTAAATGATGAATGGCTATAACAATGGTATGGTGTTTTAATCTTTCAATGGCTACTGTTATACATGCAACGGATTTGGGAATAAAGCTAATCAATACATATCCAAAATAGGTGGAAGTAAGCTTGTTCAAAATGTCAAATGCCACAAATGTAATAAGTTAGGACACATTGCTAAATTTTGCAAAATCAAGAATGTAAAGGTTGATCTGATAAAGAAGAATGATCTAGTGAAAAACGTTGATCCAATAGAGATGAAGAAAGAGGAGAATGAGGTTAAGGATGAGTCTGTGCCAGTTTTTGGTGCAAATGTTCATGGTCAGTATTCCTTCCTGGACGTGAGTTTTGGTTTGTGGTTTGAAAGGAGAGTATGGCTACACTTGTTCTATCTTATTCTAGATTTTTCAAGATTTTTATTCAACATGAAAAAAAATTGAAGTGACAGTTGGGTCACCATGTTGGTAAATTAACCAATGGTTGTTCCAAAATTGTGTGGCAATGGATGGTAGCATGTGACCTTCAGAAGTAGCGTGTGAAATTGAAATATGTCTTGGATAAGGTCCTTGAAGGAGGCACATGGAATCATGTTCTTTTGGTGTCCTCAAATTTGATTTAGGACCTACCTGCTATACATTTAGTGTAAATTTGAATTTAGTTCCACCTTAGCCAACTTGGTTAATTACGGATAGTGTTAAGGGACTCTTGACTGACATGAAGTGTTGTTAATGTAATAAGATGTATACAATCATCATAGCTTAGATCTTGTTGGCATGTATGAATGCGTGAATGTGAGAGAAATTGTGTGAGCAAGTGTAAGTCCAAGTGATGTAATAGGAGTTGCATCCCAATCATTGTACACCATCATAAAAAGATCATAAGTTGTGAGAGAGAGTTTGAAACAAGTTCAGATTAAGTGTAAGCTCTGTAATCAACATTGAAGTTCTACAAGCTTTATCTTTGTAATCTGATAGGATTGGTGTCTTACTTATTGAGTTGGTGTTCAGATCTTTGTATTGGGGATTGGTGTCTCTAGTGGGTTGGTGTCTACAAAAATAGTAGGGGATTGGTGTCTCTAGTAGGTTGGTGCCTACTTCATAATTGTAACTCATTCATTAATTTCACTAGGCTGGATTTGGATAGTAGCTCCAATAAGCTCTTCTCACCGTGATTTTCTACTATTCTAGATTTTCACTTATATCTAGTGTTCATTGTATGAATGTGTGTTTTTGTGTTGTTTGTGTATGCAGCTTGTTTTTCCTACCCTAAATGATGCAAAACAAAAGAAATGCAACAAGGAGAAGAACACAAAACACCACCTCAAGATAAGCCTATTTGAAATTGAAAAAAAGAAAGATGAAATAAATATTATACCTTGCTCAAGTTGGTTTGTTGGTTGGCCTTTTGATGTTGATAATTTGTGTGCTCCTTGATGATAAATCACCCAAAATGAGATGCAAAATGATGGGGATTCAATGGAGAATGCAACAATAGATTTGGGTATTTGGATAAGTGTATGAGATGAATGCAAAGTGAGCTTGAGGATTCAACAATGGAGGATGAGAATTCTTGAATGAGAGTATGGGATTGCTTGAGTGCTTGAGATTGTGAATGTGAATGCATGTAATGTGAATGAATGAAAATGAGACTAAAATCCTCTATTTTAGGGGAAGAGTCTCTAGAGAATTGGATGGCTAGGATTTAGCCATCATGGATAAGATAAAGGGCTGTGGTGAGTTGAGGACTCACAAGCCCTCACATTTTTTCATGTGGAAATGAGGTGGAAAGAGGATATGTGATGTGGAAAGAAGACATGTGAGGTGGAGGTACTTGCAAGTACCTTGAGATTGGGAGAAGATTTTCTCAAAAAGGAAGTTCTTTTCCCCATGTGTGAAGGATGTGACACATGAGGAATTTTAGAATTCCTCACTAATCATCATGGGGAAGAGAGAAATCCTTGGAACAATAAATGTGAATTTTTAATTCACATGATTGGAAGTACCTTGCGGATAAGACAAGGTCCTCATAAAGGAGGTCCTTGTCCTCATGGAGAGATGTGACATATGAGAAATTTTAGAATTTCCCAACAACCTTCATGGGGAAGAGGAGAGCTTTCAGGAATAAATGTGAATTTTTAATTCACATGGGGAAGAGGTCTTGGCTAAATAAAGAAAAAACTTATGAAGGTTGACTTAGAGGCATACCAAGAATGGTATGGAGATTAGATTAAGGTTGTGCAAGCAAGTGATTAAGAAGACTAATGAATAATTAGAAGCAAGTGGAAAAATATGGAGGATGTGACATTAATCATGATTAAAGGTGTGCAATCTTAATCATGGATTAATTAAACTAATCCAGATTAGAAGAGGATTATGGAGGACGTGACAAGGAGAGAGAAAAGAGGGAATTTAAAATTGATTTAAATTCAAAAGGTCAAATGACTAAATTAAATAAATCGATATATTTATTTAGTCTAGAGAGGAAGGGATGAAAGGTAAAATATTTAATTATTAAATTAAATACTTTAGGAACCTTAGGAAAAAAGGAAATATTAATTAAATAAATCATTTAATTAATATTGACAGGGAATATGAAATAGATGAATAAAAGAGACGAATTTGACCATATGGGAGTGGTCAAATTTGGATGTCTACATTTTTCCCCTCTTTGAAATACTATTAGAATAATAGTGTTTCGAAGAAAAAATAAAATGCAGATGACTCTATAGAGGAAATGACTGGAAAACGATGCCCCAACATGGGAGAAATTGTGTAAGCTACCCAAATGATGGGAAATGAAGGGAGATGCCCCAGTCTCGTAAGAAAATGACTATGACATAGGAATGGAAAAAATTGGTAGGGTATGCCCCTTCGAGAGGGTAGTTGAGGAAGAAAAAGGGGCTCTGGGAGACTTCTTGGTATGAGGAAACAGAGAGTACCATTGGATAGAGCTCAAAAAACCATGAAGATTATCTTTTGAACGGAGTCAAACAGACACACGATGTGCAAATGGCGGCCTACAAAAGTTAGAGGATTAGTTAAATTAAAAAGAGGTTAAATAAAGAGTAAAAATACCCTCAACTTAAAAAAGTTAAAAAAGGAGGGAAAAGAAATATATAGTAATTTTAGGAATTACTATTCCTCATTTGCACACCTGGTAGTTGAGTGAGAGAGAGAGGAGAAGAAGGAGATGAGGATGGTCGAGGAGTTCGATGATGACATTATCCACCAGGGGGATGCGATACGGTGTTTCTTCCACGAGTGCATTGTTCCATGCTAGGTTAGTCTCAAAACCCTCTTTGTGATTGTAAGAAATTTTTATTGTATTTTAGAATTTTAATGCATTTTAAAAACATGGGTTTTGGGGTCAGGTAGATTAGTGAAATGGGTAGGTGGCAAAATTGCAATTTTACCCATTGGGTAGGTAGAATCATCTATTTAGAGACAGGGGGAAGGGGGATGAATGTGCCTATTTAGGGGGAAAAATTTCCTAAAAAACTTAAAGAAAATGCTTGAAAAGGGCTGGAGTGTATCAGGGAAGGGAAGACTTTCCCTAGAATCGGGCAAATCCACCAAAAACAAATTTTGTTAGTAAAAGGGTGATGGCACCCAGAGGATGGGTGATTGCCCCCATCAAATGGGTGAGTGCGCCCATAGGATGGGTGAGTGTGCCCATCAAATGGGCGAGTGCGCCCATCAAATGGGTGAGTGCGCCCATAGGATGGGCGAGTGCACCCATCCAATGGGCGCCACCGTCACGCAGGGGGTGGCGGGTTCGCCCATCCTCCAAGTGGAGTTGCCCACCAGAGAGGTGGGTGGATCCGCTCATGGGATGGGTGGGCTCGCCCACCCAGAGGGGAAGGCAGGATCGCTCACTAGATGGGCCGAATCACCCATCCACGGGTCAGGTGAGGGTGCCCGCATGGAGACGAGTGAGCTCACCTATCCCTGGGCAGACTCGTCCAAAGATTGGGAAGGGTGAGCCCTTCCCAAGGGTGAGCGCACTCGCTGGCCCTAAGGGCAAAGGGAGGAAATGGATAAAAATGTCTAGAAAATGGGAGAGGAAGACAACAAAAGGGGTGAATTCATCTAAAAGATGAGGGAAAAGAGGGGAAAAGATAAATTGGGAAAATTGTGTAAATTTTCCTAAAAAAAGGGGGGGAAATGTCGAGAAGACCACCCAAGGCAAGGAAGGAAAGAATGGTGAAAGAGAGGGAAAGATGAAGAAATTTGTTTAAATGACTGACATGTTGTGTGATGTGGATGTAGTGGTATGAGAGCTTGCGCACGCGCGAGAGGCATTTAGAGGTGTTGGAGGTGACTATAGCGGCAATGAATAGGGAGGACCACGGGGTGTTGGCATGAGTGGGTATGCTACACATGATGGGGTACCCTACAATCAAAGCACATCAAGCGTTGTTGAAAACACTGACAGAGTGATGGGACTCAGAGATATCGACATTTCACCTTCTGACAGGGGAGATGATGATCACCTTGGAGGACATATTGAGGATTTTGTGGCTACCAATAGCAAGGTACCTCGTGAGCTCGACGAGGTCGGAGGGGTAGGAGTTGGACCAGACCCTATGGGTCCTTTTCAGATGAGAGGATTTACCAATTCAGGGGATAGTGTTGGATGTCGACAAATGTTTAGTGTTGAGAGTACTTCCACTACCTTTAATCCTCTATGGTTTGATTAGTAGGCTTCTGTTTCTGGAAAGGAGCAGACATTTCTACAACCTCAAGCTCATGGAGGTTATTAGACACATAGTGGAGTAGAGGGAGGGAGAGTTTTCATGGGGTCCATGCATGTTGGCTCAGTTACACAGGGATATGCATGTGGTGTGCTCTCGAGGGGACTTAGCATTACTTAGGTGACGTTGTTATAGGTATGGGCCTAGGAGCATCTCAGTGTTGCCAAGCTAGGAATGGTGACAGGAGGGTTGCAGGATATGACACTACCAGTAGCATACTGGTATGGGATGAAGTACGACTAGGTATTTCATTACCTGGGCCTTGGTGATTTGGATAGATGGAGGAGGACGCTGGATGATTTATAGGAGGATTAGATAGTGTGGAGGTTGTACATGACATGAAAATTCTCTAGGTAGAGGAGATGAGGAAAGACATAGAGGATACTTCTATACATTATCATATTTGATTGGGAGGGTGCCCTACATAGTGGAGTTACACAAGGAAGATAGAGTACAAAGACAATACGGGATTTCGTAGGACATCCTTGCAGGACTATAGAGATTCAGGCGAATCTTGCGAAAGTGACCATGGGGGGAGCTGATTGTTGCCAAGTTTGCTAGAAAATAGTGGTTGGAGTTGTAGGAGGTACAATACCTAGGCAGGTAGGAGGGAGAGCGGATGCAGGGGTGACAATGAGGTTCTTTGCATGGTGGGCATGTCATTGACCACTGCAGATTATGCTAGTAGAGCTGATTATAGAGGCTCGTGGCTTTGGACCAAAGGATGAGCTGAGACAAGTGGGACAGAGGAGGAGGAGGAGGAGAGGAGGACATCGGATGGGAGGATAGGAGGAAGCTAAGGCTAGTGAGGATAGAGAGGATCGACAAAGGAGAGTGCAGAGGAGGAGAGGACAACAGAGGACAACAGAGGAGAGGCCAAGAGGAGGAGAGAGATGATCCATAGGTGGTGGTGATGGAGGTGGATGCTCTTGAGGTTGATCCACTAGCCATGGTTCCATATGTACCACCACCACCAGAGGCCTCAGTCGTATTGCTGAGAGGGGCCCAGGCGCTGTTGCAGATTGCAAAGTAGAGACTTAGAGATGTGGAGGCTGAGAGGAGTAGACTAGTGACTGAGGTGAGCAGGTTGCATGCATAGAGACATAGGGACTACAGGACCCTAGCCAACGAGGTAGCATTGCATGTAGAGTAGGTACAAGAGGAGAGAGATAGATTGTAGGCCGAGGTGAGCAGACTGGGAGCAGAGGTGACTCGGTTGGATGTAGAGGGATAGAGAGAGCATGAGGAGCTAGTCGAGGTGAGGTGGGAGTGAGATAGACTCCAGGCTAAGGTGACCATACTATAGGCCAGAGGACAACAGGAGTCTGGAGGATCAGCAGACCAAATATCTTTAGAGGCCCTAGCGGAGGTGGAGAGAGACATGGAGGGTTTGAGGAGACAAGTGGAGGGGTTGTTGAGGAGGAGGACTGAGCTGAGATAGGAGCAGGACAAGCTCTGTGATAGAGTGGAGGTGGTTGAGCAGACAACAGGGGTTGTAGGGTTAGTTCTGTAGAGAGAGGAGGCTATGATGGCAAAGATACACACCTTGTGGGTTGAGAGAGATGCAACAGAGGCACATGTACGGACTCTGTAGGGTATGAGGGATATGGTAGTAGGATAGATGCAGACACTATAGCGCGAGAGGGATCCAGTAGAGGTATGAGTGTAGACTCTGCAGGGAGAGAGGGATGCAGTGCAGACATGAATACAAGATGTGCAGGGTGAGGGGAGTGGGATAGAGGTAGAGGTACAAACATTGTAGAGGGAGAGGGATTTTGCTCAAGTACAGGTACAAGTTATGCAGGAGGAGAGGGAAAGAGCGATAGAGTAGGTGTCTCAGTTGCGAGCAAAGGTTGGTCAGTTGTAGCTGACATAGGATGCATGGGCACAGGAGAGGAAATCTATATGCAGATTTTAAGACAGGTACAAGGAAAAGTGAGACTCAGCCAAATATCAGGTAGCAGAGTGAGATGAGTACATGAGGGAGGCTAGCTACTGTATGGTGGTCTACTATACAATAGTGTTAGATCCGACACATCGGGTACCTCCTTATGTTAGAGCAGTACCACAGATGTCGACACCATCCTATTCAGCAGGGACACACACCTGAGGGTATAATAGTTATCGTGATACTCCTCCGTACAGAGGGCTAGTGACAGACTCACCACAGAGGTCAGATGTGGGTAGCTCATAGTAGAGAGGACAAAGGATAGGTGTCAGTATACGGGTTTTCGACAGGTGCAGGGTGGGTGGGCAATACAGAGAGACAAAGATGATATTTGATTCAGAACCTTGTACTTGTATTTTATTCGATGATTACAGATATGTATATGATGGATTTTATGATAGACATTATTATGGATCATGTGATGGACATTATATTTTGATATTTATATGATATGAGATAGCCCTTATTGACACTATGTTGTGTTTATGTGATGGATGATTTATTTATGCACATGTGTATGTATGTGATGCTAGCATGGATGAGTATGATGATGATGTATGTATCTGTTTATATGAATGATTTTATTATGGATGATGTTGATGATGATTTATGTTTATGCCTATGTGGATGACATGTATGAAATGTATTATTCCTAACATTTTTTTGATGCAGGATGTGATGGATGATTAGGATGTTACAGGATATGATTATGGGACTAACGATTGGTGATGCAGGTGGCGATGTACATATGTGATCTATGTTATGGTTGAATGTAATGAACATTCAGTTTAATGAGATAGATTATGATGTTTAATGCAATGTAAATGGACAATGCAATGAAATGATAATGTCATGAATCTTAAGATGCTTAGAATAACCAATTAAGATTAATCTAAACAACTTAAAATGAATATGATATGCCAATGCATAGAGATGAAATGCAACACCATGAACCTAAAATGCAAGATGAGATGCAATTAAATTTATTACAAACACTAATAGCTAAATGAAATGCAACATGGAAATGAGTGTAAATAAGGGCCTGCATAATGATGGAAGCGAATGGTAGGCTATCTTTATTTGCAAGTCATGCTTTCTTTAGCTTATAAAATGAAGGTGGGAAGGGTGTGAAATGACACTTGTCAAAAATAGTAGGTATCCTTAGAAGAAAGGGGGGTGGAAGGAAAATTTTTGCACAACCAAAATCATAGGTCATAGGTTAGGTATGGATGCAATGCAACAGAAGTGAACATGAAATGCAATCCTAATGTGATTTTCCATTTTTTGGAGCATTGATTTTTGCTATAGCATAAGACACCAAGTGATAGGGTATGTGTAACCAAGGTAGATGAGTGTCTAATGCATAAAACAACCACAACAGACAAGAAGGCTATCCCAAAACCCAAAAGTTACAAATACCTTGGTCAGGCTAAGCATTGGAATAACCACAAGCACAAGAGGATTCCCAAGCATAACACAAGACCACAAGGATCTTGGTGGGTACAATGTGAGACAACCAGGAAGACAAAAACAAACAAAAGATCAAGATATGCCCCTATGTTTACCAATCAAATCTCACCATGATATGATGGATCAAGGTGACCATGGTGAGGTATGATAGGGAGCTCAAATGATAAACAAAATTCAAAAGCATCAAAAGATCACAATCAATTTCAAACATCCTTTTCCACAAGATCAAGAGGGTGGATAGGATTGATGAAGTCTATTAGGAAGGATGCATCCTATTGAGACCAAAGATGGATACTAAACTAAAAGATCAATATGACGCAGGAGACTCCAAAACCGATTGAATTTGATGATGCTAGTGGATCTTGTTTGTCAAGAACTAGCTAGATAAGGGCATAAATTGATGACACAACACAAGAAATGAGACACAAGACACAAGACTGACACACCCTAAAGACCCAGGGGCTCGGGGACTGATCAAAGAATAGCCTTGCCTACATGAAAGCGCAGAGCCCTCGTTGTTCGATAAAATACCATGGATAAAAAGTGGAAAGAGGACAATGGAGACAAACAATGGAAAATGATGACCAAAAAAACAAAAAGAAAAGCCCCGGGAGTGGATCAAATGATCGGCCTTGCCTACGTGAAAGTGCAGGGGCAACATAGTTTGAAAAAGATCAACGACAAAAGATGATACCAAAAGAGCGACATGACATGATAGGATCTAAATGAAGACCAACACGATGAAGGATCCTAAATGATGAAATCAGATCGACGGATGACACAGACAGACAAGCTCAGACTAGGATACAAAGCTTAGGATTACTGAGAGCAGATGAAGATCATCCAATGCTCAACCAAAATATACCAAGCGATTGATGATGGGATAGTGATGGGATGATAGGATATGATAGGATATCTGGATATGAGATCAGGATGGTTGGAAGCACAAAGCAATTGGGACGCAAGGTAGATAATGATTAAGCCCTTTACGAATGGCGTATGTTACCAACTTTTTGCCAAATGTACCTATCCAAGGTGCCACCAGGGGTGGATTTCACCATAGGATGAATTATTTCTCTTTACTATTTTTAGATTTTTCAATTTTTTTTTATTTTTTCAGTATTTTTTTACAACTTTTTACTTTTTGTTGGTATTTTTTTGGATTTTTGCAGGATGGGATACCCATCTGACTTAAGTGTAAAACCTTTTCAGGTGCATGATGTTAATGGGCTCCTCTAGGGGCTCTCCTTCAGGTGTGGCAAGCCTATATTCCCTAGATCCATACTTAGCTATGATGACATAAGGGACCAACCAATTTGCTTCAAATTTCCCTTTCTTGTCTCAGTCCTATTGAGTGAGTTAATTCTCCTTAAGGATGAGATCACCAACATTGAATTGGTGAGGATAGACCTTCTTGTTATAGCTTCTCTTAAGACAATTTTGATATGCCTGGAGATGATTGTATGCTTTGATCTGTCTCTCTGTCTCTCATCAAGGAGTTCCAACTAACTGAGTCTTGCAACCCGAGCATCTTCATCACTGATGAGATTCTTCAAATATATTATCAATGAAGGGATCTCGACCTCAATCAGAAAGATAGCATCAACACCATAAATGAGGGAATATGGAGTGGCACCAGTAGGAATGCAAATGGAAGTGCAGTAAGCCCAAAGGGTGGGATGGATATGGAGATGCCAATCATGACCAATGTTATTAACCACCTTTTTAAGGATTCTAATCAAGTTTTTTTTGGTATCCTCCACTTGACCATTACCTTGAGGGTAATAGGGCATGGACCAACGATGTTGAATGTGAAAGGTGTCACATATGCATTTTACAACCCGATTTTTGAATGAATTTCCATTATTGGAAATGATGGTGGAGGGGATTCCATATCTATAGAGAATATGGAAGAGAATTAATTTGGATATTTGAGTACCCGTTATTTGGGAGAGTGGCATTGCTTCCACCCATTTGGTGAAGTACTCAGTGGTAGTGATGATGAAGGTGTGTCCATCAAAAGAGGGATGGCATATCTTGCTGACTAGGTTGGAACCCCAGTGAGAGAAAGGCCATGGTGCTATGATGGGCTACAAATCTTGAGTAGGAGCATGGATCATATCCGCATGTTGTTGACAAGGAAGACATTTTTTCACAAATTCACAAGAGTCATGTTCTATTGAAGGCTAATAGTAACCAGCTCCGAGTATCCTCTTAGCTAAGGCCATGCCATTTGAATGAGCCCCAAAAACACCACTATGTACCTCTATTAATGTAGTGTGGGCCTCAGTCTCATTTAGAAATTTAAGAATGGCTCCATCATACCCATGATGATAAAGTGTATCACCTACAATGGTGTAATGGGAAGTGTGTTGGATGAAGGATTTTCATTGGTTGCATGTAAGATCAGGAGGTAGGATGTTATCATGAAGGTAAGTGTAAAGGTCGTGGTACCATGATGACTCGGGACCTATGATGTCACACACCATTTCAGTCTCAGGGATATTTTAAGCTAGGATTAAGAGTTTTTTGACCAAGAACTCACAGTTTGTTTGATCTTGCAGCATGTCAGTTAGAGAACTAATTGTAGCCATGGCATCAACTGCTTTATTCTGCACTCTAGGGATCTGGTCAAACTAGATAGATGTGAAATAATTTTTAAAGTCATCCACCATGCACTTATAAGGAAATAACTTATCATATTTTGTCAGAAACTCAACATTAACATGTTTGATGATTAACTGGGAATCACCAAATACTCTTAAGTTAGTGATATTCCATTGGATTGCAATTCTAAAACTAGTGAGAAGAGCTTCATATTCAGTTGTGTTGTTTGTGCATGGAAAAGATAACCTGAATGACTTTGGAATATAATCACTTTGGGGGGTGACAAACAAGATTCCTGTGCCCACCCCATTGTGTGTGTACGAACCATCAAAGTATAGTGTCCATGTGGTTATTTTTGATACTGTAAAGACCTCTTCATCAGGAAATTCTATTACCAAAGGATAGGCATCTACCAGGGGAGCATCTGCTAACTGATCCACTATCACTTTCCCTTTAATAGCCTTTTGATCAACATACTCAATATAGAAATCACTCAATAGCATAACCCACTTAGCCATGCGACCAATCAAAATTGTTCTAGATAACAAATACTTGAGTGGATCGACCTTTGATATCAGCTTTGCAGGATGGCTAAGCATGTAATGACGAAGTTTCTATGAACTGAAGACTATAGCTAAGCAAGCCTTTTCCATTGGAGAATAATTGAGCTCATAGCCTACTAGGGTTCGACTAATGTAGTAGATAACATGTTCTATGGATGACGCATCATGTTTTTCCAATAATTCCCCCAATGTAGTTGAAGTAGTTGAAACATACAACAAAAGCAATTTACCTAGAATGGGAGGCATGAGGATGGGTGAATGAGCCAAGTACTCTTTGATTTTTTCAAACTCACGTTGACATTCTAAATTCCACTTGAAGGATGTATCCTTTTTCAGGAGATGAGTGAACAAATGGCACTTGTCAGCTAACTGAGCTATAAAGCATATAATGGACTACATTTTTCCTTGAAGGCTCCTCAATTGTTTTAGATTGAGCAGTGGAGGAATTTCCATGATTTCCTTGGCTTTAGCTAGATCGACCTCTATGCATCTTCTAGAGACAATGAAACCTAGTAGTTTTCTTGATGTGACCCCAAAGACGCACTTCTTCAAATTTAGACATAGCTTATAGTGCTTTGGGTGCTCAAAAATCTTCTTCAGGATCATCGGGTGCTCTTCTCTTGTTCTTGATTTCCCTAATAGATCATCAACATAATCTTCCATTATTATGTGAATAAGGTCATGGAAGATGACTGTCATGGCATGTTGGTAGGTTGCTCTAGCATTCTTGAGGCCGAAAGGCATGACGTTATAACAAAATTTTCCCCAAGGTGTGGTGAAGATTGTTTTATGTTGATCCTTAGGCACAATTCTGATCTGGTCATATCCAGAGAAGCCATCCATGAGGGAGAGCGTCTTATGTCTTGTAGTTGGGTCAACTGACATGTCAATGTTTAGCAAGGGGAAGTCATCCTTAGGAAAGACTTTGTTAAGGTCGCATAAATCAGTGCAGAAACTGATATTCCCATTTGGTTTAGCAATTGGCACTATATTAGAGATCCAGTTTGAGTAATTGATGGGTCTTATGAATCCAGCTTCTAATAAATTTTCTAGCTCTTTCTTGACCAGTAGAGCTACTTGAGGGTGTGTTTTTGTAAGTTTCTACTTGATAGGTTTTACATCTGGATGTACGTCCAAATGATGTACAACTAGAGTGGGATCCAAGCCTGGCATGTCTGAATAACCCCACGCGAAGTTGATGATACCTTCCTTAAGAAGTTGAACAATGGTAGAGTATTCTTTCTCTGATAGTGATTTGGCTACATACGTGATTTTGGGATCCTCTTCAGTTCCCAAATTTACTTCTTGGGCTTGATCAAAATGGATGATCATTCGGACAAGTGTGTTCCCACAAGGGGAAGCTGAACATCCCCATATTCCAGTGCCTCTTTGAGGTTTTCACTATTAGATACATCCTTTATTTTCACTTTTTCCAAGGCAAGAAGTGCCTCAGGGAGGTTTTCACTTATTGACCCTTTTTTATTCTACTTTTTCTTATTTTTGTGACTAGGGCATTCATCCTCCCCCAATCCCATAAGATTTACATATGCATCCATTGAGAGAAAGGTATCGATAGGTGCACTACCATGTAGATCCCAGTATATGAGTTCAGGGTGGCGAAGGGAAAGGCTAATGGTGAAAACGGATAAGCAATCAAACATGGAGGAAAGGTCTACATGGTCTACATCATCGTACACATGTATGATGGATTCTTCTTTGCGTATGTCTTTTAGGAGACCATTGTCCATATTGACATTGTTGGAGGCACTAGTTGATGGTATAGGACCATTTTTCTTGGTGTCATGGCCTAAGCTTGAGTACCTTGGTCATATCGAAGCCTCAATAGGTTGCTTCCTTCCTTATTCTTCTACACCAAGACCTCCCCTCTGGTAATTGTGTTTCTCTGCAAACTTAGAGAGCCAAGGATAGTTCTCTTGGAAATATTCTTTCAAAGGGGGAGAGGGTTCAGGTTCCTCACAGTATACCCAATAGGTAATGTCATCTTCGGGTGTGTCTTGTCTTGACCCAGGAGAGTGGTAAGTACTAGTTTCCACATTCTTTGAGCTGAGAGTGAGAGTCTTCTCTTTTGACTTTGGTGTAGACTGGGAAGGTTGACCATATGTGTGTGGCAAGAGTGGCATGGTTTCCACTTTCAAATTTCTACGCATTTCATATTCGCCACAACCCTTGTCAATGATCTGGACTTTGGTAAGGGTGGAATCAGATGTGGATGAAATGGTAGCTAGTGCATTGGTAGATGAATGGGATGCCGATGTATGAGGTGGTCCCATTTCCACTCTTGGATAGTAGTGAGAATGGCGAAAGGAAGCTTCAAGTGTGTGACAATATTCAAAAGGTTGAGGATCTGCATGTATGGTAACTTCCATCCCATTAAATGGGAAATTCAAACATTGGTGGTATGTGGATGGAACTGCTTGCACAGCGTGGATCCATGGATGACCAAGGAGAATATTGTAGGGGAGTTCTAGATCAAGGACATGACATGTAGTGTACTGCACAATGGGCCCAACCTGAATTGGAGGACATATTGTCCCTTTGGAATCATACTCCGCATTATCATATGCCTTGATAGTAATGACTTGATTATTTAAATCAGCTTGGCTGTATTCCACCTGTTTTATGAATTTCAATGTGCAAAGATTCATGGTAGAGCCATTATCTACCAAGACCCTCTTTACTTTGTGGCAGTTTACAAGGACCTTGAGATGGGGAGGATGGTTGTGATTTGAGTCAATGCAGGGCATGTCGTTTTGGCTAAAACCTAGTTGATAGGTTGTAGAGAGATGTCCTACCAATGCTTGGAATTGAGTAGGATCGATGCCATTGGGGACATGGGTATCATTTAAGGCTTTAGTTAGAATTTCTTGGTGTATGGGAGAAGATTTGAGCAAATCCAGAATTGATATTTGTTTCAGGGTCTCCCCTAGATGATCAAGAATGTTATATTGAGAACTCACAAGAGGTGGCTAGGTGGATGTGGAGGCTCTAGGGACTATGATGTGGGTACAATGGGTAGTAACAACACACTATAGGTTTTTACCTTTTACATGTATCATAGACACATGTGGTTCTACTTGCTCAATATGCATGATGAGACCCTCATAATTAAGTGGCACATTTTTATAATTGATGTTGTTTTTGGTGTTACTCTAATTATTGTTGTTGTTATGCCTAGGGTTTGAGTTTGACATAGTAGGACCTTGGTTATGCTTAGGGAAAGAATTTTGATATATTTTTAGTTGATCATTAGATGAGGGTGTCGTGTTTGCATCCACACGTATATCACCTCGATCTATGAGATCCTAGATGTATGTCTTCAAGCCTTGACACTTGTTTAATGTATGCCCTTTAATCTTATGGAACTCACAATACTCATTTTCTTTGTACTAGGCTAGTTTGGGCTTAGATTCATCAAGAGGCTTGGTCACAGGGTATGTGATCAAGTAATTAGCTTTAAGGAGCCTATTAAACATGAAACTTAGGGGGCTCTCCAAGTTGAGTAAATTCACATTTGTTACCTCCTTGATTGTTTTGATTGGATTGTTGGGAAGGACGAGGTGCCCCTTGAGGCATTGATATGGTGTTAGGGATTGACTATTGAGGACGGGGATATTGTGGCTTCTAGGATACATTAGCTACTTGGATGTGTTTGGTTTCAATGACATCATCATTAATAGTGTGTGGTATATGGAGGTGGTTGTGGATTAGAAGTTTGATAGTAAGGATTTGAGTGTGATTGCAGAGGGTTGTTGTAAAGTGGTGGTTGAGATCACAGTGGATTCTGAGGGACCAGATTAGGATTTGGATTTGATGGAGTAGCATAGGTGGTATATGTGCTTGATGGATGATAGAGATATTGTGTGAGGGGATTACGTTTTGCTTGTGTGGGAATGTGTGTGTGCTGGGGTGGTTGTTGATAAGGTGGGCGAGATAGGATGTGTTGTTGTTGATGAATTGTTGTGGAGGCACTGTGGGGCTATTGTTGAGGTTGCGAGGTAGCTTGCACTACCTAATGAGGAGGTTGTGTAGGAACAATAGTATGTTGTTATGGGACCAAAACATTTTTCTGCAGAACGTTCTATTGTAGAATTGGAACATTTTTTTGTGGAGGTTGTTCATGAGGTGGTTGACATGAGACAACAATGGTATAGTAGTATGTTGTGGTGGTTGTTGTGATGAGACAACAATGTGTTGTGGTGGTGCTTGCGACCCAGTGAATTGTTGAGGATTAACAGGAGGCTACTAGAACACAAGAATGTTACCTTGAGGTGTTGGTAGTAAATTGCTAGTGGGTGCAGGCCCTAGAGGTGGTATCAATGTAAGAACAAGATTGCCCTCGGTGTTGACAGGAGGTTGACCAAGATGATGAGGTGAGAGTGGTGGAGCGGATGAAATATTATGTGGCATACCATAAGCATAGGGGTCATTTGGATTAGGTTGTGCTTTTGAGGCCGAGGCTGGGAGGAAAGGGTAGCTTGCAGCTTGATACATCACAACATTTCCAAAACCAAGTTGATACCAATTTTCTATAGGTGGATCCTTGAGAATATATGAATTTCCTGGAGCATTCTGGGAAGCCTGTGAGTCTTGAGGCATTGGAAGAGACTGGGTGTTGGTATATTGCGACATATCAAAATCGGGTGGTGGTTTGATTCCTCTCATGATTAAAGTGGAAAGAATCTTATTCCCACGCTCATTGAGGAGGCTATCCATCATCTAAACATTAGCGGGGTTACCAAGGTATTCATCAACCGTGGCTTCAGGTTGAATGACCATGTTCTTATCACCAGGTGGTGATGTGTTTTGAATGTCGGTGTTGGACTATGACGAGGCACTGTTATTGGGATCCTGAGGGATATTCTAGCCACCTTGGGCTTGTTGTTCTACCATTTTCTTCTTTGCTTGTGATTGAGTTTGAATGAGCATTAAAGTGTAAAACTACTAGGTGGACTAAGATGAGGCTAAACTATAAGATGCAATGTAAAGATGACCTAAGTGATGATTGAATGATTGATTGGATCAGATGAGGGATCAATAGATTGGATGATTGGATAGGAATGTGATTGGATTAGATCGGATTAGATTGATTGATGAAACAATTGATTATATTGGATGATGGATTAGATAAGATGATGAAAGGGATTCTAAACCAAGTTTAGAAATCACCCTAGGTGAATTAAGGTGTTGATTGATCGGATTGAAGGACAGATAGATGATTACAACGCCGAATCCACCTTGAGATGAAAGTGGATTGATTGGGCCAAAGATGATAATTGATTCAAGGCGGATGATAATCCTGAGTAGATGTGGATGATGATAATCAAATTGAGACACCTAAACCAATTTGGATAACAACTCCTAAAACAAAGTTTATGGGATTCAGATTGAGGAAACGATGATGGATATGCAACCTAGAGATGTTTTAATATGTACCTATATGATTTAGATGATAAACGAATGAATTTTGGAAAATGTAGATGGACTAAAATGAAGATTATGGGTAAATGGAAGATGAAAATGACTCAAAAAAAAAAGCTTTTGGGGGCCTAACAGATTAAATTTCTAGATTTGGTATGAAACACAGACAAATTCACCCAAATAATGATCAGACTCACCTAAACAGGGTGCAAGGTCATCCAAACAGAGTGCAGGTTCACCTATCTAGGGTGCAGAATCACCCAAATAGAGTGTAGATTCGTCTATCTATGGTGCATAATCACTTGTTTAGGGTAAAAAATTGCCCAAAAAAAGTGCAGGTTCACCTATCTAGGGTGCAGATTTTCCCAAACAAGGTGCACAATCGCCTAAATAGGTATCAGGGTCACCTAGTCAGGGTGCAAGGTCGCCTAAACATTGTTCAGATTTTCCTAAACAAGTATTAGGGTCACCCAATCAAGGTGTAAGGTTGCCTAAACAGTGTTTAGATTCGCTTAAATAGGTGACAGGCTTGCCTAAACAACTTTCAGACTTATCTAAATCTGAAAATGGCCAAACATTATCTAAATCTGAAAATGGTAAAACTACGTCGATAACCAGGGTAACATACATCTAACAAGGGAAATGTACCTTTTGAACAGACAAACGGAACTTCGTAACGAGGAAACAAACTCTCTGAACAGGGAGACGGACTAACCGAATAGGGAAACATACTCTCCTAATGGGGAAACAGACTCTCCTAATGGGGAAAAGGACCCTCTAAATGGAAAAACAAACCCTCTAAACAGATGAACAGACCCTCTAAATAGATGAATGGATACTCTAAATGGATAAATAGGAAAATGAACCCTCCTAATAGGAAAACAAACCCTCTAAACGAATGAACAAATACTTTAAATAGGGAAACAAATACTCTAAACAAGGAAACGAATGGATGAAGACCTAAAGGAAAAATGAGATTGGTTGTTTTTGTAGCAGATTCGCCCAAACTAATAGCATAATCACCTAAGCAAGTGGAAATTTCAACTATTTCAAGGAAATTGGTGAATATGATGACTCAGATGACTGATAGGGGATTGAAACAAAAAGCACAATCACCCAAGATGAAGCAGGTTTTCCCAAAATTGTGGCAAAAATGCCCCTTTTGATGAAATAGGTGAATATGATGGGTTGTTTGACTGAGAGAATGATTCAGATAGAGAGAAAAATTACCCCTTTAGGTATCAAGCTCACCAAAAATAGTGGCAAAATCACCCAAATAGAGTGAAGGCTCACCTATTCAGTGGTGAATGGGTGATTTTGATAGGAACAAACTAAGAAATAACTTAGATAGAAGACAAGGTCGCCCCTGTGGACAGCAGGTTCACCCCTAACAACAACAAATTTTCCCCTGACAAAGGAAAATTTTCCCAAACAATAGACTTGGACTGGACTGGATGAAAAATGACTAACCATGGCAAAGGGAAAAAACACATCAATTAACAAGCAGAAGACAAGGCTGACTCAATTGAAAATAAATGCACTAGTTTTGCACAAAGAAGACAATTCAAGTAGCACAATCCTAAAATTAGTGAGAAGGGTATGGCCAACACAGTCCTCTAACTAGGTTGAACAAGGTGATCTAGGGAGTCCTCGATATACACACGGTATGTGAGGCCCAACCATGAACACCAACCTATCACAGGCATGAGTCGGGAGCCCCAACAAGGTACTGGAAACTCGAACCAACCCTTCATGTCTTATCTAGGTATCACCCTCGCTTCGACACTCTACCAAACACGACGTGACTCAATTGGGGTACAACTTTGGCTCTGCCCCCTTTATATACCCCATCGGTAACACATGGTTAGGATCGTCCCTTGGGGTGATGAAATCTCCAAGCAGGTCCCACTAAAAGAAGAAACTAGACATTTTCGGCTGGTCCCCATGCTTGCACGAAGCATAAGGGGAGAGCTTGGACGTTCTAATATCCCCTGGGTAACACAAATGGACTAAAGTGGACTACAATTTCTTGTCACCCAGGATTGCCAAATGGTGCAAGGGGATTGGATACGTCTATAACCCACTTAACAAGCATGATAAACAAATATATTGACTTCTCTACTTAAACTGTATGTGTCTAACTAGTATAGAAAATAACAAACAAACTAAACTAACTATGCTGGGACCGATCGTTCTACAAGAAAGTGTTAGTAGTTTGAACCTCCAGCTTTGGACAAGTGGGAAACAACTACACAAATGTTATCAGAAAGTAGACACACTAAAAAAAAACTAGTTAGGGTGTCAATACTTGAAAACGATAAGAAACGAATACTGAAAATAAAGATTTAAATCATTGTTTTACCTTAGAATCGCCTCTATTTGATGCAAAATCGCCCTATTCTAATAATAGAATCACCCCTTTTAGTAGCAGAATTGTCCCTGTTACAAGTAGTATTACCTATTTCAGAGGTAGGCTCGCCTATTTGCAGAAAGCAAGCTCGCCCAAGTTAGGAGCAGGGTCACCTGTTTGAGAAATAGGGAGCATATTTTCCCATGTTTGATAGATGGGTGAATCTGCAAGTGCAGATTTGCCTCTGTTGAAGGCAAGCTTGCCTGTTATGATGGCAGAATCACCCCTGTTGTTGTAGAATCACCTGTTCCAGTATCAGAATTGCCTCTATGTAACCTGAACCTACACACTTCAAACAACAAAGAACATAAAAAGAGCAAACCCATTTTTGGGTCCCACCGGGCGTGCTAGAAATGTGTACAACATTTTTTTCCTACCCTAAATGATGCAAAACAAAAGAAATGCAACAAGGAGAAGAACACAAAACACCACCTCAAGATAAGCCTAGTTGAACTTGAAAAAAAGAATGATGAAATAAAGATTATACCTTGCTCAAGTTGGTTTGTTGGTTGTCCCTTTGATGTTGATAATTTGTGTGCTCCTTGATGAAAAATCACTCAAAATGAGATGAAAAATGATGGGGATTCAATGGAGAATGCAACAATAGATTTGGGTATTTGGATAAGTGTATGAGATGAATGCAAAGTGAGCTTGAGGATTCAACAATGGAGGATGAGAATTCTTGAATGAGAGTATGAGATTGTTTGAGTGCTTGAGAGTTGTGAATGTGAATGCATGTAATGGGAATGAATGAAAATGAGACTAAAATCCTCTATTTTAGGGGAAGAGTCTCTAGAGAATTGGATGGCTAGGATTTAGCCATCATGGACGAAATGAAGGGTTGTGGTGAGTTGAGGACTCACAAGCCCTCACATCTTTCCATGTAGAAATGAGGTGGAAAGAGGACATGTGATGTGGAAAGAAGACATGTGAGGTGGAGGTACTTGCAAGTACCTTGGGATTGGGAGAAGATTTCCTCAAAAAGAAGCTCTTGTCCCCATGTGTGAAGGATGTGACACATGAGGAATTTTAGAATTCCTCACTAATCATCATGGGGAAGAGAGAAATATTTGGAACAATAAATGTGAATTTTTCATTCACATGATTGGAAGTACCTTGCAGATAAGACAAGGTCCTCATAAAGGAGGTCCTTGTCCTCATGGAGAGATGTGATATATGAGAAGTTTTAGAATTTCCCAACAACCTTCATGGGGAAGAGGAGAGCTTTTGAGGAATAAATGTGAATTTTTAATTCACATGGGGAAGAGGTCTTGGCTAAATAAAGAAGCACTTAGGAAGGTTGACTTAGAGGCATACTAAGAATGACATGAGGATTAGATTAAGGTTGTGCAAGCAGGTGATTAAGAAGACTAGTGAAGGATTAGAAGCAAGTGGCAAAATATGGAGTCCATGTGACATTAATCCTGATTAAAGGTGTGCACATCTTAATAATGGATTAATTAAACTAATCTAGATTAGAAGAGGATTATGGAGGATGTGACAAGGAGAGAGAAAAGAGGGAATTTAAAATTGATTTAAATTCAAAAGGTCAAATGACTAAATTAAATAAATTGATATATTTATTTAATTTAGAGAGGAAGAGATGAAAGGTAAAGTATTTAACTATTAAATTAAATACTTTAGGAACCTTAGGAAAAAGGGAAATATTAATTAAATAAACCATTTAATTAATATCGATGGGGAATATGAAATAGATGAATAAAAGAGACGAATTTGACCTCATGGGAGCGGTCAAATTTGGATTTCTACAACTTGATTGATAGTAGTTTTTTTATTCATTTTTGATAATTAATTCTTGGAGATAAATGTTGAATTAAAGAGTTTTAAAATACATTTGATATACTAATTCACCGTCCTTAGTATATTGTGTGCCCTTCAATTATATGCCTAAGTTATCTATTTAATTTTTTACCCTCTAATATTTAAAAATGGTGGTACATCTATAGATATTATTTGAGTATTACATGCAAGGAGTTTCACTTAAGGAAAACCCCTTTTATTAGTTCAATGATTTGGAAATTTTTAAGACAAGTGAAGCAACCATACAATATGCCTAATGTATCACTAATGATGCAATTTTTTGGTATAACTTGTTAAATCATCTACCATTAAATGATTATTTGGTTATCCATGATATCTAAAATAATTTTTGTTTATCATTTTATATAATACCTTAACATGTAAGTTTGAATGTTTCTCTCTCAAGTCAAAAAATAACTACTAGTTGGAAGGGGTCATCTTAGGCTCATGTATCAAATTTGAAGTTAAATGTTTGGGGTGAAATCGATAATACTTTTATTAATTAGAAAAATATAAAATAGATACAACAAGATTATAATCAACTATAAAAATAGCTATTGTAAGGTTACAAATGTAATCAACCTCTCTTTTAGAAAAAAAATTCAGCCCTCAAGGCTAAAAATAACTTGTAAACAAAAACATAACAACAACAACAATGCTCAAGACAAACTAAGGCCAAGTTACAAGAAGGAACCAATATTTTTTTTTCTTTAAATGCTTTCTCTTATTAGAAGAAGCATTAAACAATAGCAAAGAAGTATATCTCACCCCAACTCCAACTCTTCTTCATGATTATGATACCATAACTTGTTTCATGTTCAAACTTAAGGGTGTTGAACCACTAGCAAATTTTGAACAAGATAGAATTAGGTGGAATGAACAAAACAACAAAGATAGATGTGTGTTCACCAACCTAACCCAGATCTTTCACACCATACACCATTAGAGTTACAACAAACTCTCTGTCTCTGGGCAGAACAATGTATTGATTAATCATTTCCATCAACATCAAAGATCAAACCCTCTACCATTACTTCTCTAAGATATTAAATAGTTCCTCAAATTTATTCTAAAGCAAATGAATAGTTGCATCCAAGACAAAAAAATATCTGCCAAAAATTGGACCCTATGTTCTAGTATTATTGTAAATCCTATTCTCGGTATCTTTGTTGATCTCTTTAAAAGCAACCAAAAATTTGGCATACAATACAATAATAAAATGATATACAACCAATGATCAATTTTCATTTCCTTCAATTAAAGTATGTAATTAAAGAGAAAGGTCATGCAATTTCTCCTCTAGAGAAGTGTTAGATTGAACAATTTGTAAGTTCGCTAAATGAAGAGACAAATTGGCACAAATCATATGGATTTCTATTTGAAGGGGGGGATGGTGTTGGAGAAGGTAGTAGGACATTAGAGTTTCCAAAAAAGCTTGAGAATCACTTGTCTGCAGGTTTGGGATAAAATATCAAAGGATGGGGAAGAACCCAAGAGAGAATATTTTCAAGTCCATGCACAAGGAAATAAGGTAGGTAGAGAGGTGAATAGTGAGTTCCATAAATTGTGAGCATGAGAGAAAAGCCAAAAAACATGTTTTATGGATTCAATTTTTCCACAAAAGGGGCAAGTGGGTAGAGGGTAAACAAATTTAAGATAGGTACCAATGGGAAGCTTAACATGAAGAACTTTCCACGCTAAGAGTTGAGACTAAGTGTCTACTCTAGATTTCCAAATTTGGGAGCTGAATATTAAAGATTGTGTCCAAATCCTTAGAATGTATGAATTTAGGTTGAATAAATGCTCTAGTTAATTGTCAACTTTTACACAAAAATACGACACTTATACACTGTTCATTATATATAAGATAGGAGGGTCAAAGTAAGTCTAAAACAAATAGAAAACTGTAAGCTATACAATTTTCATTCTTACAATTAAAAATAACAATAACCATTTCAAAATTCCTTCAAAATAATAACTATCTTATAATTGTTAAGGTGCAAAATATGAATTTATCACTAAATAAAGAATGCTCTTAGTGGATCGTAAAGATCCTCCTCCATTTGGTTTTGTTATAGCTACTTAGACTTTGTTTAGCTTGACCCTTTTATTGTTATTTTATCTTTATTTTGGAATTGATCTAATCAGATTTTGTGGGTGTGTCTCTCAAACACCCTTTTTTTAATATTGTGCTATCCTTTATTTAATAAAATAAAATAAGAAACACTCATTAAAAAAATTATAATTTTATAATGATTTTTCATTCATGTATCATCTTTCCTTTAATAATTTCTTTAAAAAAAAATTGGAAAAAACTTTAATAATTTCTATTTGTAAATTAAATAAAATATATTTCAAATATTAATACTTTCATAAATTTTATAAAACTACTATTATTAAGGTAAGAATTTAGTCAACTTTTCTTTCTTAGAGGCTTATAAAATATTCTTATCATTTAAATTTTTTAGTACTTTATGCACAATACAATTAGAATGAGTATTTTTTGTTTACTTAGTTATTAATAAATTATTTTTCAATCAATTAGAAACAATCTACCCTTGATTTAGCTCACAATGGAAAGAAATGAAGTTCCTTTCATGGAACATGAGAGGACTAAACAGTCCTCTAAAACAATGTGCCTTAAGGAAATATATTATTGATATGAAGATTGATGTCCTGCTACTCCAAGAAGTCAAAATGACCTTCCAGTTGTTTTCCTCTACCGTTAATAAAATTTGGCTGGGATCTGCCTTCTTTTATAGCAAGGCGGATGGTGCTTCAGGAGGTGTTGCTACCTTGTGGAATCCTGCTAAAGTTTTGGGCAAAGCTTTTTCCTTTTCTTAGAATTATCTTGATGTGACTCTTAAAACTGACAATCTCACTTGGCATTTGTTTAATATCTATGCATCAAATTCTAGAGGTGGAAGAAAAAAGAAGTCGGAGGAAGTGTCATCCTTAATAATGAGTAACAACAGTGTGTGGTTTATGGTGGCTGGAGACTTTAATTCCCCCCTTTTTCCTTCGAAGAAGCTGGGTGGCTTGATGGACTATAGTGATAGTATGAATGATCTGGCTAAATTCATTAACATTTCTAGTTTGTTTGACTTGGAGTTAAAGGGAAATCCTTTTACGTGGTCGAACAATAGGAAGGGAATTCAACTTATTCAAGTTCGGTTGGATAAGGTCCTTGTCTCGGCTAGCTAGGATCTTGGATGCAATGCCTCCCTTACCTCCCTCCCCAAGACTATCTCTGATCATAATCCTATCATCCTTCAGTGGTCTGACAAACCTTTTTTGGGCCCACACCCTTTTAGATTTGAGATAATGTGGATGTCTCACCAAGATTTTAGAAAATTCATTAAGAATTGGTGGAGCCACCCTGTTCAAGGCTTGGCTATGTATAGAATATTCCAAAAACTGGAACTTATTAGGAGAGAAGCCAAAGGTTGGTCCAAGGCGACTTTTGGTGACTTTTTCAATACTAAGAAGATGATCAAGGACAAGCTTGAGGGGTTCCAAAAGATTATGGCCTTGGGCCATTCTCAACAACCTGTTCATGTTGAAGAAGAAAACTGAAGGAAAAATTGGAAGGATATTTTAAGTAAAGAAGAAATATATTGGAAGCAGAGATCAAGAGTCCAATGGCTCAAGGAGGGTGACATGAACTCTTCCTTTTTCCATAGGACGACCAGCAGACATAAAAATAGGAATACCATTAAGTGTTTGATGAATGATTCTAATCAGGAAGTCAAGGAGGCTGACAAAATTGGAGAGGTTGTTGAACAGTACTTTAGACTGACTTGCTCTGATACTGGCATTCCCCCCTCTGATGAACTTCAGGCGAGGCTCCTGGGTCACCTCCTGCATGGTATCAGTGAGTCTGACAATCGTCAACTATGTGCCCCTGTGACCGAGGAAGAGGTTCAGACTATTGTGTTTGCTATGGGAGCCTATAAGGCTCCAGGACTGGATTGTTTCCCTCCAGCCTTCTTTCAAGAATATTGGGACATTGTCAGCTATGATATTACTATGGTTGTTAAAGATTTCTTTAGGATTGGTAAATTGTTAAAGAAATTAAACAATACTTTTATTATGCTTGTTCCTAAAGTGCAGGATCCTATACACATGACTGACTTCAGACCTATAAGTCTTTGTAACACTGTCTACAAATTTTTTTCCAAAGTCCTTGTCAACCAATTGAAGCCATTATTAGACAAAATTATCAGTAGATGTCAGAATGGGTTTGTGCCAGGCAGAAAAATCCTGGATGCTGCTATTATGACTCATGAAATAATTCATTCTATGGAGAAAAGTAAGAACCAAGGTATGGCTTTTAAATTTGATATTTCCAAAGCCTATGATAGAGTCAAATGGAAGTTTTTGTATTATGTCCTTGCTAAGTTTGGCTTTAATGATAGAGTGATTGGTATCATTAGGGAGTGTGTGGAATCTGTCTAGTATTTGGTGCTTGTCAATGGGATCCCCTGGGGTTCCTTTAAAGCTGGTAAAGGTCTTAGGCAGGGGGGTCCCCTCTCTCCCTACCTATTCATAATGGTGGCTGAAGTTTTGGGTAGGAATTTTATTTCCTTGCTCAACTCAGGGAAAATTTAGGGGATTAGAACTGCCTCCACCCTTCCTCCCTCTATTCTCCAATAGTTTGTTGATGATACGTTTCTTTTTGGAAAGTCCTCTATGATTGAAGCCAGAGAATGAAAATGCCTCCTGCAGGATTATGCTTGTGCTTCTGGCCAATGTATAAATTATAAAAAAAATAGTGTCTATTTCTTCAACACGAGAGCTGATCTCCAAGCTAAGATTTTAGCCATCCTAGGTTGCCTTAGTGCTTCTTCTGGGTATCTACCTGGGCCTACCGCTTACTATTAAGGAGGTGTCACACAACTTTTGGAATGGTATTCTGGAGAGAATGAAAAAGAAACTTGTTGGTTGGGAAGGACAACTTCTTAGTAATGCTGGTAAACTCCAACTTCTTAAGGCCTCCCTGCAAGGAATTCCGGTCTACTTTCTCTCTCTCTTTAGGATTTCAGGCTCCATGGCTGAAAATTTGGAAAGAATCCAAAGATCCTTTCTCTGGACGGGAATGGAGGAAAAGAAAAGACTTGCCCTGGTGAATTGGGACACTGTCTATCACCCTAAATGTCAAGGGGGCCTGGGGATCAAGATGATTACTAATTTGAACAAAGCCCTTGTTGCCAAGATTGGCTGGAGTTTGGTATAGGAAAGGGCAGAATGGTGTAATACAATGAAGGATAAATACCTTAATCAGAGACATTTTTTTAGAGATTTGGACCTGATTGATCTTCCTTCGGGCTCTAAGATTTGGAACAATATCCTTAAGAGTAGGTCCCTCTTGAAGGAAGGGGTTAGATGAAAAATTGGTAATGGGAGATCAATTAGGTTCTGGGAGGATAGCTGGATTGGGAACATACGCCTTGTTGATAGTCACTTTAATATACTAAGGGAACATGCTAAATATCTCATTGGCACTTATATTTCTGATTATACCTCACCCAGAGCTAGATGGAAAATTCTGAAGTTGTCTTTCTTGCATTGGCCTAACCTTCTGCCAAAGGTTACGAAGCTTCAAGAGCTTTTGAATATGGTTAGACTCCCTCTATTTCCCAAGGAGGACATAATTTTCTGGTCAAAGAATCACACTGGGGAGTTCATTGTTAGGTCTTCTTATCTGCTGCTTCTCAGGTTTGGAGGTGACGAGCAGTGCAGGAGGAAGGTGTGGATTCACCAGCTCATCCCTAAAATAAACTTCTTTTGGTGGACCTCCATCCATGGGAAAATTTTAGCTATTGATAACCTTGTCAAGAGGGGCTTTCAATTCCCTAATTGGTGTACTCTTTGCAAAAGAGAAGAAGAAACCATCTCCCATCTTTTTATTCACTGCCAGTTTGCTACCCTGGTTTGGAAGAATGTTTTACAGAGATTGAACATCTCTTGGGTTTTTAATAGAGATATCCACCAATTCATCTTAAATTGGGAATGCCCCTCCAATCATCAGTTAATTAAACTACTCTAGCAACTTATTCCACCCCACATCTGTTGGTGCCTATGGAAAGAAAGGAATAATCGAATTTTTAGAGAAGAGGCAAACAATGTGGAAGGTCTGCTAATAATCCTTAATAAGCTTCTCCTGGATAATATCTCAACTTGTAAATGGAGGATGCCTACTAGTCCCCCAACTACTTGGGATAGAAACATTACTACCGTATGGAATTTTCCCAATGAGGTCCTAAGATTTGACAACTCCAAATCAATCATCAGGAAGCATACTAGATGGAGAAACCCTAAACCACCATGGGTTAAGCTTAACTTTGATGGGGCAGCTAGGGGAGGGATTTCAGTTGCTGGAGGTATAATCAAGGATCATACCGACATCTTGGTAGCTGCCTATGCGGGGAAATCGAACAATCATACTAGTAACCAAGCTGAAGGCATGGCTCTCCTCTGGGGTCTTAAGATTGTGTTGTCACTTAGTTTCAAGACTTTAGAAATCGAAGGTGACACAATGCTAATTGTGGAAGCCACTAAAGGTAAGATGAAGGTGGGATGGTCTCTAAAAGGTATTCTGGAGGAAATTTTCCCTCTCCTAAATGCTCTTCATGACTTTTCTATCCAGCATGTTTTCAGAGAAGGGAATGCGACTGCTGACAACTTGGCAGAGGAAGGTCTTGATACTAAAGGGCTTTGGTGTTGGTGAAAAGAGGTTTCTTTTCCCCCCTTGACTTTGGTGTGTTTAAAGGAAGATCTCAAACATCTAAATGTTGAGTCCTATATGGTGCTTACTTATTTTAGCTGAGCTCCTTCTAACTTTGGTTAGAATTGGTGGGAGCCAGCTTTTGAATAATTGGCTGTTATGTGAGGTGATGGATATCATATATTTATTCGATGGCTTGTACGACCTCTTGTGGGCTGATGATATGGCGAATCTTTCTACCCTTACTGACTGATGGCGTCATCATTTTTTGAACCTCCTAATTTTTTTTGTTCAACCTTTTAAGCTTGTGGATTTCATGAGATTTTTTGTGATGGCTAAGTACTACGTTGATATCATGCCCTTACATGCTATGGGCGATTCACATGAGGCAACTACTTCCCTTGTGCGGATTGTGAGACGTGACATTATTGCCTCTATTTTCAATTTTTTTGGTCACTTTTTGCTGGCCTTTTCCCTTTCGATGCTTCTAGAATTGACTACCAACTCTTCTACCTTGGTTCCCCTATTCTGGTAGTCGACGTCTTTGGTGTGGGCTCTATGGGTGGGGACAAAGTGCATGTGGAGCCGGGCAGGTGTGACGATTGGAAGGCGGATGCCACTATTTGGCACATTTACAAAGAGGGCAGAATTACACAATATATGGAGGCCATGACTGGTCACGATGAGGGCTTGTCTAATAAGTTTGTCACCTCGTGGAATGAGGTTAGGGTCACCATTGGTGGCATTTCCTTCAAATTTTTTGAGGAGGTTATTGCTAGAGTTACGGGGCTCTTGAATAATGGCTGAACTTGGAAGAAAACTATGAAAGTGCTGGACCAGATTAGTTTGAATCAGTTTTTTCACGGCAAAGAGAAATCTGTCAAGTTGTAGGGTGGCTTTGACCGTGAGGCATTGCTAGAGCCATGGGATAGAGTTTGTTTGGTGATCATGAAATATTTCACGCTGGAAGGAAGGTATGGGGTCTAATTTTATTACCACTTTAATTTCCTCAACCACCTTAGGAATCATCTGCATATTTCTATTCCTTTTTTCCTGTATCATGCTCTTGATAGCACTGTTGCAGAGTTTAATGAAGCCTCTATTTCTGGAAAGAATTATACTATCCTTCACCAGGGCCTTATGTCTAGGCTCTATCATTTCCATATGGCACTTTTCCCCACTCGGCCTATCACTGTGCAAGAAGTCCCGTCTCTCCCGGCTCTTGATGAAACCCCAGTTTTCTCTACTCCCCCCTCTACTAGTATTTTGGACACATTGAGCTTGAGTAAGAAAAAATGCCTAAAAAATCCTACCTTGAAAGCCCATCACCATGACACTTCCCCTGGTAAGGGCCCAGGGGATATGGGTAGGGAAAAAAAGTGGCTTGCCCCTACCCTGCGCCCTAAGGGTAAAGCCTCTAAGAAAACTAAATTTTTCCTCTAGCAAATTGATTCCGACATCGATATCACTGAAGAAGTTAACACCCCTCATAGATCTCATAGACTAGTTCTAAGCAGGAAAAGGTGGGAAGTCTTAAGGAAGCTTTTGATTTAGATAAGGATAATGGGAGTGACAGTGAAAGTTAGGAGGAAATGGTGGTGGGTGGGGAAGACCAGTTTGTGTCAGTGAACAATGCATCCCATGTGTGTGAAAGCTTGAAGAAGGGCCCTTTTGGTGACAATGTGATGGAAATTACCCCACAATCCTCTGATGTGGATAAAGGAAAAGCCCCCTTGTAGGAAGATCACAAGGAAAAAGATCAGGCTTGGGAAGAAGTTGGCAAGCTGAAGGGGAGATTGGAGAGGTTGGAAAAAAAGGTCCAGGAGTTGTCTCAATTTTCCTTGAGGGTCATGCACAGGTCGGCCACCAGTCTTTGCTTGTTGCAGAAGGACAAGTCTGTGAATGATGTTGGTTTCAAGGAGTTGCTCGAGTTCCTCACGGTGGATTGGGTGACGGCTATTCAGGATATGCTTGGCAAGAAGGAAAAGAATTAGGCCGTTGGGCCTTTTTGTTCTTGTTTATTTCTATGTCTTGTTGTTTGTTAATATTGTTGAACTGGTTGGACCCCTGGGGGTCTTTGGACTTATTTGGCTGGTTTCATGCTTGCATGAAGAACTTTTTTATCCTACGGTTACTGTTACTTTTTGTTTTTTGATGATGGGTTGTGGGTGATGGCTTTCTCTCTGCTGTCACTGTGTTGTTAATGTGCTTTCACTGGATGGCCTTTATTGCCTTGTACTTATGGGTCAGCACCCTTGTTTTGTTGCTTTTTAATTCAAAAACAAAAAGTTTATCTTAAATAAAATTTAATCTTCCTCTCAAACATAATTGACTAAAAAGTTAAAGGTGTTAAAAGATGGATTTTTAAGAAATAAGAAGATGAACTATTATATTTTTAAGAATGACTTTTAAATTTCATATGCATTATCTTTTATAAGTTAATCTATAAATATGTAAACTAAATAATAAGATTAACTATTATATGACCAAAAAATTTACTCTTAATTAAAAATTAATATTTTTATATTAAAATAACATTAATGATTATTAATAAATTTATTTTTAGAATATTTTTCATTAAATATCTAATAATATATTTATATAATATTATTTTATAGATCTAAAAGTTAAAATTATAAAATCAATTTATTAAAATTTTAATAATTTTAATAATCGATATTAATTCATATCTTATAATGATTATGCAAAAAAATTAATATATTTAATTTGTATTTTGATTTTTTTAATATATTACTAATATTATGTTTTAAATTAAAATTATTTTAATGACAATTAATAAATTTTCTTTAAAAAATATTTTATTAAATGTTTTATAATGTATTTAAATAATATTATTTTATAAATATAAAATATATAATTATGAAATCAATATATTAACATTTACATAATTTTAATAATTAATATTAATATGTCAAGAACCAGTATATTATATTTATGTTTAGTAATTCTAATTATATTTATAATAATATTATCAATACAAAAATTAAAAATTAAAACAAACATGTTATTATATTTATTTAATCTTGAATTTTAAAATTTATATTTATATTCCAACATATTATTTATGTTTTAAATTTTTAAAATACATTAAATAATTATAAATATAAGATGCTATTATATAATTTATTTTTAATAATTAATATTATTGTATTTGAAATGGTTATGTAATCTTTTTTAATATATCAACATTTATTAAATATATCTAAATTTCATCTAATATTTCCTCCCTAGGCATGCAATATCTTATAATAAAATTATTTTTTTAAAACGTTCTTAATAAAATGTCTAATAATATATTTATATAATATTATTTTTTAAATTTAAAATATATAATTATAAAATCAATATATTAACATTTAGAAAGAAAGGCAAAGAAAGCTTAAAGGAGCCTCTGAGCAAAGGGAAAAATGTGGTGAGCAAGGACTCCATGGGGGATATAGTGGTTGCGGAGACGGTGGTTCTTTGTTGTGATGCCATCATTTGACGCTCTGGAAGGCTTGGTAATAATAGGAGAAAAGTGCAGGTTAAAGTTTTGGATTCAGAGGAGCTGTCAAACAACAATGATAGTAGGGTTGAGGAGGTTTCAGAAGGTGAGCAGGAGGAGCATGCTAGAGGACCTTGCTCCATCCCTATTATGGGAAAAGTTTAGAAGGAGGGTTTGACCTCTCATTCTTTGGATCCTTTGGATGTTGAGCAGGATGATCTTGACAACATTGTGGTCGGTGGGCAGGAGCTCTATGTGCTGAAGGAAAGGTTGGAGAATTTGGACAAAAAATTATGTGGTTTGACCCACTTCATAGTGAAGTTGGTCCACTATGTCACGAGTACCCTGTCGGCGGTTATGAAAGATGAGATGGAAATGAAAAAGACTAAAGACCATTAGGAGTGAGTCAAAGATGTTGTCCATCTTGTCCATCTCTTGTCTAAGAAGTGGGGTGATGCTAAGTAGTCTGTTTTTGGTCTGTTGTTTGTCCGTCTATTGGTAGTCTTTGTTTCTACTTTTTGGCTTTGTGTTTTTTTTATGCTTTTTTGGTCTTGAACTCTATTGGCCCTTGTGGCTCTATGTGAAGGGTATATCACCCTATAAATGTTGCTTACTTAATCAAAAAAAATTACATAATTTACATAATTAATATTAATATATCACATATGGTTAAATGTACAACTTTATATATATATAGTTTTAATAAAATGTTTAATTAGATATTTATATAATATTATTTTATTCAGTGTCGTCAGAAGGCTGGCAATATAGCCTTGGTTGGCGAGGGTATGTTGGAGAGTTGGGTGACAATGGAAATTTAATGTAGGAGGGTGGCAAAGGAACTGCATTGGTCGTTTGTTCGGCCTCATTATTGCGATAGCCTACCGTAGGATGGGACAGTGTGAGAAATGGAGTGGATGGGATGTTGGTGCTTTCTCAAGGATAAATGGTTGTATGGATTTGTTTACTTGGAATTCTCTTCAATGGAATTGATGGAGTCCCCTATTAGTTTTCCATCTAGTAGAAAATTGTGGGCTTTCTATGGAAGGATTTGGCACGGGCGTTTGAAGTCAGTGTTTAAAGTTTGGGATGAGCTAGTGTTAGGTGTAGCGAAAGTCTTGTTGGATGAAGAATTTATGAGCTCATTTAAGCGGTGATAGATGAACGTTGACATTACAACATGGTTTCTCACTGAGCTTCTAGACTTGGAAGTGCCACAGGCCATGGCATTGCTTATTGCTAAGAAGTTGGTTTGGGAAAACCTCCTAGAGGGGGCCATAGACGTCATAATTGTTGATGTGCTAGGTGTGGGGGTTTCGCATCCACAAGATCTTCAACGTGCTCTAGTTCCTAGAGAGAGGATTGAATTGTATCCATTCCTTATGGATATCTTTGGCAAGGAAATTTGGTGTCATCGAGAGAGGGTGAGGTGTAGACTTATTTTTCTCAAACATTTCCTCTACCTAGAGCCGTCGGGTGGGGTGGACTGGCGTCATCTCTTATGTGATTTTCTATATCGTCTATAGTATGTGGGGTGGTGTAGCTTTGGGGTATGTTTTGGGTGTAGGGCTTGGATTGTTTGGTTTGATGCTTTGTAAGGTTTTGTTAGTAGTTGGGTGGTCTAGGGGTTTGCAATTTTTTGGACAAGAAAACTGAACTGAATGTAAATCCTTTTATTATAATTATTTTTATTATTCAAGGGGTAAACGCTTTTGACCGGAGCTATGAACCGGATACAACCATTCAACAATACCACCCCAACGGGGTTTGAACCTTGGTGGCAAGAACAACAATGCCACCTATAAACCATTAGACCATGCCAATACCGGCCCTTTTATTATAATTAATATAAACAAAATTTATGAATAAAAAAATATATTATTTTATAAATTTAAAATATATAATTATAAAATCAATATATTAACATTTACATAGTGCGTGTGGGCTCTATGGGTGGGGATAGAGTGCATGTGGAGCCGGATAGGTGTGACGAGTGGAAAGCGGATGCCACTATTTGGCACATCTATAAAGAGGGAGGAATTGCGTAGTATATGGAGGCCATGATTGGTCACGATGAGGGCTTGTCCCACAAGTTTGTCACCTTGTGGAAGGAGGGTAGGGTCACCAACGGTGGCATTTCCTTCGAAGTTTCTAAGGAGGTCATTGCTAGAGTTATTAGGCTCCTGAATAGTGGCCGAACTTGGAAGAAAACTATGAAAGTTCTGGACCAGGTTAGTCTGAATCAATTTTTTCATGGAGATGAGAAACCTGCCAAGTTGCAGGGTGGCTTTGACTACGAGGCGCTACCAAAGCCATGTGATAAAGTCTGTTTGGTGATCATGAAATATTTCACACTGGAAGGAAGGTATGGGGTCTACTATTATTACCACTTTAATTTCCTCAACCACCTTAGGAACCATCTGCATATTTCTATTCCTTTCTTCCTGTATCATGCTCTTGATAGCACTGTTGTAGAGTTTAATGAAGCCACTATTTCTGGAAAGAATTATACTATCCTTCACCAGGGCCTTATGTCTAGGCTTTACCATTTCCATATGGCACTTTGTCCTGCTTGTCCTATCACTGTTGAAGAAGCCATGTCTCTCCCTACTCTCGACGAAACCCCGATTTCCTCTACTCCCCCCTTTGTTGGTATTTTGGACACGTCGGGCCCAAGTAAGAAAAAATGCCTTAAGAATCTTGCTTTGAAAGCCCATCCCCATGGTGCTTCCCCTATTTCGGGCTTGGGGGATACGGGTAGGGAAAGAAAATAGCTTGACCCTACCCCATGCCCTAAGGATAAAGCCTCTAAGAAAGCTAAAGTATGCCATCAAATTGATTCTGACATTGAGATCACTGAAGAAGCTAACACCCCCCGTCGATCTTTTAGACTAGTTTGTAAGCAAGACAAGGTTGGAAGCCTCAAGGAAGCCTCTATCTCGGACAAGGATCTTGAGAGTGACAGTTAAAGTCACGAGGAAATGGTGGCAGGAGGGGAAGGCCAGTCGGTGTTGGCAAATAGTGCTTCCCATGTGTTAGAAAGTTTAAAGAAGGGCCCTTCTGGTGACAATGTGCTAGAAATTAGCCCTCGGTCCTCTGATGCGGTTAAAGGTAAAGCCCCCTTGTAGGAAGACCACAAGGAAAAATATTTGGCTTGGGAAGATGTTGGTATGCTAAAGGGGAGATTAGAGAGGTTGGAAAAGAAGGTCCAGGAGGTGTCCCAATTTTCCTTGAGGATCATGCACAGGTCGGCCACCAGTCGTTGCTTGCTACAGAAGGAAAAGTTCGCAGATGGTGCTAAAGATGATGTTGGTTTCAAGGAGCTGCTTGAGTTCCTCATGGCGGACTGGGCAATGACTACTCATGATATACCTAGAAGGAAGGATAAGAATTAGGTCGTTGGGCCTGTTTGTTCTTGTTTATTGCTATGTCTTATTTTTTTTTTTGCTTAAACTTGGTGGACCCCTGGTGGTCTTTGGACTTAGTTGGCTGGTTTCTAGCTTACTCGATGAACTTTGTTATCCTACTTTTTCTGTTATTTTTTGTTTTTTGACGATGTGCTATGGGTGATGGCTTTCTCTCTGTTAGTGTGATGTTGATGGATGGCCTTGTGCCTTGTACTTATGGGTCAGCACCCTTGTTTTGCTGTTTTTTATTTCAAAAACATTTACATAATTTTAATCATTAATATTAATATATCACATATGGGTATGTACAACTTTTAATATAATATTAATATTATTTTTACTTTATAAAAATATATCTTTAAGAAAAATTTATATAATATTAATATATCACATATGGTTATTTACAACTTTTAATATATATTTTTTAATATAATATTAATATTATTTTTTACTTTATAAAAATGTATCTTTAAGAACTATTTATATTTTTAATAATATTATTAATACAAAATTAAAAATTTAAACAAACATGTTAATTATTTATTTAAACTAGATTTATATTTTTAATTGAATTTAATCTTGAATTTTTAAAATTTAAAATGTATATTTATATCTTTTGAGTTAACAGACTAAATGATTATGTTTTAATTTTTTATAATAAATCAATTAAATTACAAAGATTTTTGAAAAAAAAACATTTACTCATCAATCATTTACAAAGTCAACTCTAATAATTATAATATTTTTAAACCTAGTAAAATCATGATACATTCAACTTTTTATAATTTCCAATGACTCATCAATCAACTACGGAACAAATATTTGTTATTGAAAAAAAATCATTTACTCATCAATCATTTACAAAGTCAACTCTAATAATTATAATATTTTTAAACCTAGTAAAATCATGATACATTCAACTTGTTATAATTTGTAATTGTTGGGTTCAGTGAAGCCCAAATTTTCTAATTTAATTAGCAGTTTCTCTCACACATTCGAAACAAATGCCTTCTTTGTAATGACTTCTTTTTGGCATGTGTTCGCCAATTTAGAAGTTGATCATTTTTTATGGATTTTTACCATTTTGGAGATGAAACCAAAATTATAAAGCAGTTGCTAGTTGAATATGTAATTATTCAAAATTAATAAAAGTGAGATAATCCCTGTTGAAAGTGGATGTAGCCATTATTGGGCGAACCACTATAAATATCGTGTTCTTCTTCTGTGTTATTTAAATCTTTTACTTTCTGCAATTTCTTTTTCAATTGCTTCTGCAATTTTTATCAACAATTGGTATTAGATCCTGGTGGAAAAGCTCGGTGCTAGAAATCAGTGAAGAATTTCTAGAGCCATGGAAGATGTAGACAAATGGAATATTGAAAAATTTGTAGGTTAGAACATTTGTTTGTGGAAGGTGCAAATGGATTCGTTGCTCATCAAGAAAGATATTTCAAATGCATTGGCTGGAAAATCCAAAGGGCAAGGTTCTTTATCAGACGAAGAATGGGAGAAATTGGACAAGAAAGCAAGATAAACCATTTTCCTTTCGTTTTCCAGCAATGTTTTATTTAATGTTTCGGCTGAGAAGACAACACAAGAATTATGGGATAAACTCTCTTCAATGTACGAGATGGCATCGACTTCGAATAAGGTATTCATTATGAAAAAACTATATAATTTGAAAATGTGAGGAGGGATTATGTATAATCATGTAAATGAATTCAATACATTAGCCACCCAGTCGATTTCTATGGGAATTAATTTAGATGATGAGATCAAGACAATTTTATTACCGTGTTCTTTACTGAATAACTGGGAAGGTGTGGTGATGGAAGTTAGCACTTTGATGGCTGCCAAAAGTAAATTGAAATTTGATGATGTTACAGTCTTCTTAGAGAAGACATGCAGAGAAAAAATTAGGAACCCTCATTCGGTGATGCATTAACTGTTGTAAGTACTAGCAATAGAGGTAGAAGTAAAGAAAGAGGAAAAAATAGTAATAGAAGGTTGAAATCTGCACATAGATTGAAATCTAGAGGTATGAATGGTGCCTGTTGGTTTTGTGGAAAGCTAGGTCACACAAAGAAAAATCGTTGTAATTATAAAAAGGCATAGGACAAAGTCAACAATAATGAAGCAAACAATGTAGCTAAAAAAGATGATGGTGTTTTTGGTTTTGGCTATTGGTGACAAGACTGCAGATTCATGGGTGCTTGATTCCAGTGCTTCTTTCCATGCTACTTCATGTCGGGAGGCTTTTACAAATTTCAAAAAAGGTACATTCAGTAAGGTTTTTCTTGGCAACAATAAGGAATGTGAAATCGTCAGTAAGGGTGATATAATTTTGCATTTGAAAAATGGAAATAAATGGATTTTGAAGGATGTGATATATGTTCCTTTGTTGAAATGAAATTTAATTTCAGTGAACCAGCTTATTGCTTGTGGGTGTAATGTGATGAGGGTGCAGCTCGAGACATAGAAAATAACCCACAAACAAGAGAATAATTTTATTATTTAGAAAATAGAGCTTCTTATATGCAGAGGATCTCAAATCCCCAAGTTCTACAACACATGCAAGATATAGAAAGTTACAGAATAACCCTTTTGCAATATGAGAGCTTGTTCCCAAAAAGCTACCCAAAAATTAGAAACCCGCCCATAAATAGAGCTCCTCTTTAGTTTGGAGCCAGAAAAAAATTCAAATTTGAGTTTAGGCAGTTTGGCGCTGATAATTACAACTTGAAGTTCAAATTTCAAAAGAACATTTGCAATTGTATCTTCTAGAAAGTGCGCCAACTTCTCGGGGCCATAACTTTTGATCGAGGACTCTGATTCACGAACCGTTTGAATCGTTGGAAAGGTCTCAAAGTCAATAACGCACTTGAAATATTCTACGCCAATTTTGGCAAGTTTTAGGGCCATTCCGAGAACTCTAAGTGCCTCAAATCTAACTCAGAAGATTTTCAGGTGCAAATATGGGAAACTAAAACTACAATATCTTTCAACCCAGGAATAGAAAATAAAAACCATAAGTTGGGAATTTAATTATGACAAAAAGGGTATCCAAAAATGTAAAAACATCTAAAAACTGAGAAACTTGAAATTTAACTATTTTTGGGTGATGCAAGATTGCCCTTACACCACTGGATGCTCCTGCATCAGACACCTAGGGTAATTTGAGAAGTGACTCCATTAGGTCTTAGATGGTTGAGGAAAACCCAATCGGTCAACTGCTACCTTAGATAGCCAGGATGAATCTTCCACACGCCTTCCTCTCCATTTCACCAAATATTCTTCATATTGCCTATTTTTGGTACTCCTTCCCACACGACTATCCAAGATTGCTTCAATCTCCTCCCTTTCTGAAGTAGGTGCTGGAATGTCATACTGTCCTACTGCTAGTGCTTCTTCCATTCCACCTTCATGATACTCTGTCAAATCTGAAATGTTGAACACAGGAGAAATGTTGATTCCATCAGGTAGCTCTACCTCATATGCATTCCCTGAATCATGCTTCTTCAAAATCTTACAGGGACCAAATTTCTTCATCTTCAATTTTTTAGAGGTTCCCACGGGAAACCTTTCTTTCCTCAAGTGGACCATTACTTCATCGCCAATTTGAAACTCCTTATTCCTCTTTTTCTGATCTACCTTAGCCTTATATTGCATATTCATCTTATTAATGTGTTCCCATACCTTCTAATGTATATGCTTGATGTGCTCTACAAAATCTTTGGCTTCAACACTTATTTTAATCTCTTGATTAATCTTCCTCAATTCTGGAGCTGTTCTGAGGCTACCTCCATACACAATCTGGAATGGTGATCTATCGGTGCTTCTGTTGACAGAATTCTTGTAAGAAAATTATGCCTGGGGTAAGATCAAGTCCCATCCCTTGGGTTTATCTCCTACCAAACATCTCAGTAGGTTACCCAGACTCCTGTTAACAACCTCTGTCTGCGCATCTGTTTGTGGATGGTGTGCAGAACTGAACTTCAACT
>VDFB02377855.1:0-38042 GCA_007258455.2 Sequoia sempervirens
TGTCATAATCCTACAACATCTAGGACATCTCACTCAAGCTCATAGAAACCAGTGATCAAATTGAACAACTGATGCAATCGTTTCTCTCTCAAGTAAAGTGGCTTAAGAATCACCTACAAACATTCAACCCATGACGTTAAGAAGTTTCTACGAAAACATGAAATGAACCTAAGATTGCAAATAAATTGGCTCAAACTTTCAAGAATAGAAAAATCAGTTAATTTTTTTTCAAAATCAATCAAGACAGTCAATAGTAGACCTATTTTTATCAAAAGCAATAAAAAAATTCATCAGTACAAATAGAAAAAGTGAAAAATTTTCTCAAGAGCGAACATATTTCACAATGGTGACCATTTCACATAAAGAAAGTCAATAGTGAATATTTTAAATGAATGCAAAAATAGAAGTGAATATCTAGAGAAAAATCGAACTAAATCAAAGGTGGTAGAAAATTACAAGAGCAATACATTCACAAACATCATATGTAGCAAGAATGATGTAAAAGCATAAAATTTATAAAACTACCACTATCACCTAAAAAAATTTCACACATTAATTACTCAAAAATGGAAAGATGAAAAACAGGAAAGGAGAAGGTACATACTACCTCACTGACACTGACAGGCCTCCCAAACTCACAAACCGCCTCTACATGATGTGGGGATCCTACAATCCTCTTCCTCCTCAAAAATGATAGGGGAATTGACATATTTTGTGCAATGAAGTAATGCTAAATTAATCATTGATTTCTTGAGAGCTTTTACACACATTGGAGCTTTTTCAAGTGCATAATGGAGGCTTCACATTTATTACAAAAATCCAACATTCAAAATCATTGGAATACACTGTGACACAGGATGGGTAACAATATAGTTTAGTGGATTCTTTGTTTATTCTTCATTTGATAAACATTGTTTCCTTACAAAGTTTAAAATGGAACCTGGAGGTTTAGGAGGTCCTATAATGGGAGGTGACTTATGAAGCTCACTAATTAAAGGATATCCAATTTGTGCATTCATAACCTCAACTGAGTTACCTAGATAACCTTCTATCGAGGGGGGATCCAGTGTGATCCTAGCATCTTCATCTTGTTGGATGTTGCTGATATGTGGTTGTCATTGATATCAACACTATTGGAATTAATGTCTTAAAGGTTGTAGATGTCGAGGATATTGAGAAAATTGTAATGGAATAAGTTGTAGGTTGTTAGTGGTGAAGTGAAGTTTAGTCTATTGGTTAGCCCAATACGTTGATGATCAAAGATTGTGGATTAAATGGTTTGTTGTTGAGTATATCTAGTTTATCTGTGTTAAGTTTCAGAGATCCACATGAATATTTGATCGAGTTATGGGCAGTTGTGTTCTCACAATCATTTTGTTGCTTCAGTTGGTGTTCCTATATGAATATGATATGATTCTAGTAATTTTAGTTATTGTGGATACTTTTTTGCTGATTCATTATGTTTTTGGATGTTTTTAGATCATGCTCTATCTTTTTTGTACATCCGTATTGATCATTGTGCTCACGATTAGTGATTTTCTCTTGCGTGTTCATGTTTTTCATGTTCATGGCCAATAGGGTGATGGTAACATGTTGTGGATCTTCATGGAATAATTTTTGAAGGTGTTTAGTGTTTGAGGATTTTTTTTGGGTCTTCACTATGTTGTGGCCAAAATTGGTTGATTCACATTGAAAATTATTTATTGTTTTAGGCTGACAGTTTGCATATATTTTATTATTTTTTTTAAGCCGACATGTAATGATGTATCTCTTGTTGCAGATATATATAAACGATTGTTTATTCCATTTGAAGGCATGTTTGTGTATGATATGTGTGAATAATGTCCTAATCATTTGAAGGTAGAAGAAGAGTGTGAAGAAGTGTTCACGTGCTTAACCGAAACTATAATTAGGCATTAGCAGATGTTATTTTCTCAGTTCAAAAGCTTGTAGATGTAATCTGAATGTTTCTATAAGAGATTGTGTCTTCTTTTGGGAAGTAATCCTTGTATTTGAGCAGTGAGCTCTAGGAAGTGTGCCTGAATGCATGTGCATTCCCTATTTATTCTTCTTTATACTTTTAACATGGTATAATCTTGTGAACTAACCTCCACCGTGGTTTTTCCCCTAACAAGGTTTCCACATAAAAAATCTTAGCGTTATTTTTGTTTTTGATGTATTGATGATTTATGCTTTCATGGTTATTAATCAGATCTGAGAATAAGGTTAATAAGTTTAAATATTTGTGATAGTTGATTCACCCCCCCTCTCTATTGTATGCCCTTTTGTTGCCAACAATTGGTATCAGAACAAGTTCCTTTGAATAATTTTAATAGCTTGAGGTGATCTGGGATGGTGACATATAAGAAGGATAGTCTGAGATTTGATGGAACAAATTATTCTCTATGGAAGACTTGAATGGAGTGTCATCTGAGATGCATTGGTGAACCCTATTGGAACATTACAAGGAATAGGTATGTTATCCCACAGAATGGTCCTTCTATTGCTACTGAGATTAAGGATGTTGAGTACAATATCAGGGCTAAGGAAGCATTGTTGAGTGATCCAACTGATTCTATGATGAAAAATGTTATGGATTTGAAGATTGCTTATGAGATCTGGAAAAAGTTGGAAACTTTGTATGAAGGTGATGCTAATGTGAAGATTTCTAAGTTGCAAAGTCTAAAAGGGAAATATGAAATGTTGATAATGGGTGATGATGAGAACATTACTTTTCATGCAAAGAGTGAATGAACTTGTGTGTGGTATCAGATGTCCTGGTGGAAAATTGGAAGAATCAAAGATTGTTGTTAAAATGCTCATATCCTTTCTTGCTACATACAAAGTCAAAGCTACTACTATTGAGGAGCTTTGGACTGTAACAAATGTAACCAAAGATATGTTGATTGGTAAGATTATTTCTTTTGAGTTGAGTGAATTTGGTGATGCTCTTCCTAAGACAAAATCTGTATTAAAGGCTACTACCTCTAGAAGGGATAAACAAAGACATGATCCAGGTAAAAGTTCTTCTAGAAAGATATTCAAGTATGAGGAGGAAATGAGAGAGATTGAAGAAGAAGAGAGAAAATTGGATGAGCTTGAAGCACTTATTGTCAAGAGAGAAGCTAGAGGAGAAGGTAAGTATAAAGGGAAGTTTCCTATTAAATTTTTTTCTTGCAATAAGATAGGTCGTTTTGCATCAAGGTGTCCAAAAAGATTTCCTAAGCCAAGAAATAACAAGCCTGGATTTCAAAGGAAGTGTTATTATGATGTCGATGAAGGTGTGACAGATGATGAATCTGATAAAGGGAATGTAAGTGAAGACAAATGGGTATTTATTGCTACCAAGGAAAATAATCTTGTGTCTACTGAATATGTTAATTGTACAAATGTGGAGAAAGCCCTAGTTTCTTGAGTTGAAGAGAAAGATGAATGGGTGATTGACAGTGGATGCTCTCATCGCATGAAAGGTGATAAAAGTAAGTTTGTGAGCTTGGAAAAGTATGATGGTGGTGTTGTAAGATTTGGTGATGACAAAGAATGTGTAATTCATGGCAAAGGATGCATTTTTCTTGATGGTAATCATAATATTGATGATGTCCTAAATGTGGAAGGTTTGAAGCATAATATTTTAAGTGTTGGACAAATGGTTGATAAGGGATACAATCGTCAATTCAAGGATGGAAAGTGTAGAATATTGGGAAGTTCCAAAAATGTGATTGCATCAAGTACAAAAACAAAAGGTAATATCTTTCACCTAAGTGTTGCTAGTAAAAGTTGTCTTATTCCTCAAGTTGATGAAAGTTGGTTGTGGCATAGGAGAATGTGTCATGTAAACTTTGATAATATTATCAAGATAATTTCTACTCAGGCTGTGAGAGATCTTCTTAAGTTGATAAAACCTACTAATGCTATATGCAAGGAATGTAAGTTAGGGAAGCAAACTAGAGTTTCATTTCAGAGCAAACAACATTGTTCAAATGAATTGTTGGAACTTGTGCATACTGACTTGTGTGGTCCTTCTAGAGTCAGAAGTTTACAAGGATACATGTATTTCATGTAACTCATTGATGATTATTCTAGAATGATGTGGGTTACTTTATTAAGGGAAAATTTTGAAACTCTGGAGAAGTTCAATATTTTTAAGGCTATGGTTAAGACAGAGACAGGTCTAAAGATTAAATTTCTGAGATCAGATAAAGGAGGTGAATTTACTTCTGGTGAGTTTAATTATTTTTGTGAAGAACATGGGATAACGAGACAATTATCTACACCACAAACCCCTCAACAAAATGGAGTTGTGGAAAGGAAGAATAAGACAAATAAAGAAGTTTCTAGAACTATGATGTTGGAAGGAAATGTTCCTCATATCTACTGGAGAGAAGCTATGAGTACTACTATTTACACACTCAACTAGATACAAGTCAAAATTGATACTAGTAAGACCCCTTATGAGCTATGGTATGGTCATAAACCTATTGGTAGATACTTCAAAATCTTTAGGAGTAGATGCTATATCAAAAGAGATGAAGATATAGGAAATTTTGATGCTAGGAGTGATGAAGGAATCTTTCTTGGTTATTCTACTAAAGGAAGGCCTACTGGTGCTACAATAAGAGATTGAGGAAAGTAGTTGAAAGTGCAAATGTAAAGGTTGATGAAGACATAGCTAGACCATCCAAAACTTTTGGATATGATTTAGATGATTATAATGATAGTTCAAATAAAGGAAAGAAATTTCATACTTCAAATCAAGTTCAAATCATTCTAGTGAATCAAGAAAATCAAGAGGAAGGAACTAGTGAAAGTGCAGAAGAGAGATCACAAGAGCCTAAAGTTCAAGAACATCATGAGACTCCAAGGTATGTAAGACTAAATCATTCAAAAGATTAGATCATAGGTGATAAGAAAAAAGGTGTTCAGACTAGGAGAAAAATTGCAGAAGAATATTGTTTAATTTCAAAGACTAAGCCTACTAATGTCATTAAAGAATGCAAAGATGAACATTGGGTGGAAGGAATGAAAGAATAAATACAACAGATTGAGAAGAATGATACATGGATTCTTGTTCCTAGACCTAAGGACAAAAATGTAATTGGAACTAAATGGTTCTTTAGAAACAAACTGAATGAGCAAGGTGAAGTTGTTAGAAACAAAGAAAGACTGGTGTGTAAAGGATATTCTCAGATGGAAGGAATTGACTTTGAAGAAAAAATTTCCCCTGTTGGTAGGATTGAAGCCGTGAGACTATTTCTTGCTTATGTTGCTTACAAAAACTACAAGGTTTATCAAATGGATGTCAAGTCAGCATTTCTAAATGGCGAATTGGAAGAAGTGTATGTTGAGCAATCTGATGGATTTATATTGACTAATCAGTGAGATATGGTTTTTCGGTTGAAGAAAGCATTGTATGGACTCAAGCAAGCCCCAAGAGCATGGTATGCTAGATTGGACAAGTATTTGTTGAAGCTTGGATTTAACAAAGGTACTACTGATAGTAATTTGTATTTCAATATTGATGATGATAAAGATTTGATTGTTGAAGTCTTTGTCGATGATATCATTTTTGGAGGAGATGATAGTCTGTGTATGAAGTTTGTTGATGAGATGTAGAGTGAGTTTGAGATGTCTATGATTGAAGAGATGAAATTCTTTTTGGGATTGCAAATTACTCAGCTAGATAAAGGGATCTTGTATCTCATTCCAAGTATGTGAAATAATTGCTAAAGAAGTTTGGTATGGAATATTCAAATCCATTTGGTACACCTATGGTGACTAGATGTAAGTTGACACAAGATGATGATTCTTCAAAAGCAAATCAAACTAGATACAAATCGATGATTGGTGGATTTCTCTATTTGAATCAAACTAGACTTGATATCATGAATGTTGTATGCATTGTTGCAAGATTTCAAGTTGATCCTAAGGAATCTCATGTGACAACTATGAAGAGGATTTTCAGATACTTGAAGGGGATAGTTGATTTTGGCCTATGGTATCCTAGAGATGATAACCTTACCTTGAGTTCCTTTACTGATGTTGATTGGGTAGGAGATGTAAATGACAGAAAGAGTACCAGTGGTGGTGCATTTTTCTTTGGAAATAAGTTGATTTCATGGTTAAGTAAGAAGAAAAATGCCATTTCTTTATCTACTGCAGAGGTAGAATACATTGTTGCTACTAACAATTGTACTCAAGTAATGTGGATGAAGCATATATTGAAAGATATCAAAGTTTTGTATGATGAACCTATTGCTATATTCTATGATAATTCAAGTGCAATTAACATTTCTAAGAATCTGGTGTTGCATTCAAATACCAAGCATATATCTATCAAGTTTCACTTTTTGAGAGAGAAGATGAGTGAAAAGGAAGTAAGATTGGAGTATGTGCCTACTAAGGAATAGGTTTCAGATACCTTTACCAAGCCTTTTTCTAAGGATACTTTTGAGTATATCAGAGGGAAGCTAGGGGTGATTACCCCTCCTTATCAAAACTAAGATGCATTAACTTGCATCAATTTGTGCATTTCACAGTCATATCTTGATCTAGATTGATGTTGTGGTGGCTGCTACTCAGGGGGAGTAGTCAGATGTTCATATATGTGATTTAGAGCTTGTGTGTATCTTTTTCATTGATGTCAAAGGGGAGAAGATTCATGTGAAAAAAATTTTGGGGAGAAGAGTCATGTGAAAGAGTTGGGGAGAAAAGAGTTAGAATCTAAGGGGGAGAAAGTGCTAAGAGATAGTTGCGTTGATGGTTTTTTTCACATCATGCGTTGCCATCAATGCTAAAGGGGGAGATTTTTGGATGTTGTTGATAGGTGGTTTTCATTGATGTCAACACTATTGGAATTAATGTCTTAAAGGTTGTATATGTCAAGGATATTGAGAAAATTGTAATGGAATAAGTTGCAAGTTGTCAGTGACGAAGTGAAGTTCAGTCTGTTGATTAGCCTAGTACGTTGATGATCAAAGGTTTTGGATTAAAGGGTTTTTTTTCAAGTATATCTAGTTTATCCGTGTTAAGTTTTAGAGATCCACATGAAGATTTGATCAAGTTATGGGCAGTTGTGTTCTCGCAGTCATTTTGTTGCTTCAGTTAGTGTTCCTATATGAAGATGATATGATTCTAGTAAGTTCACTTATTGCAAATGCTTCTTCGGTGATTCATGATGTTTTTGGATGTTTCTATATTGTTCTCTATCTGTGTTGTACCTCCACATTGATCGTTGTGCTCACGGTTGGTGATTTTCTATTGTGTGTTCATGTTTTTCATGTTGATGGTTGACAGGGTGATGGTAGCGTGTTGTGGATCTTCGTGGAGTAATTTTTGAAGGTGTTTCATGTTTGAGGATTTTTTTTTGGGTCTTCATTGCATTGTGGCTGACATTGGTCGATTCACATTGAAAATTATTTATTGTTTTGGGTCGAAAGTTTGCAAATGTTTTATTATTTTGTTTAAGTCGACATGTAACGATGTAATCTCTTGTTGCGAATATATATAAGTGATTGTTTATTCCATTTGAAGGCATGAATGTGTATGAGATGTGTGAATAATTTCCTAATCATTGAAAGGCAGAAGCAAAGTGTGAAGAAGAGTGAGCAGAGTGTGAAGAAGTGTTCATGTGCTTAACCAAAACTGTAATCAGGCATTAGCATATGCTATTTTCTCAGTTCAAAATCATGTGGATGTAATTTGAATGTTTCTGTAAGATAGTGTGTTTTCCTTTGGGCAGTAATCCTTGTTGTATTTGAGCGATAAGCTCTAGGCAGTGTGCCTGAATGCATGTGCATTCCCCATTTATTCTTCTTTATACTTTTAACAAGGTATAATCTTGTGGACTGACCTCCACTATGGTTTTTCCCCTAAAAAGGTTTCCACATAAAAAATCTCAGTGTTATGTGTGTTTCTGATTTATTGATGATTTATGCTTTCATGGTTATTAATCAAATTTGAGAATAAGGTTAATAAGTTTAATAAGTTTAAATTTATGTGACAACTGATTCACTCCCCTCTCTTAGTTGTCTGCCTTTGTGTTGCCAACACATCTATGCCATCCATCCTATTGTTTGTTGAGAGAAATGTATCAATGATATCATCTTCCTTTACTACCATATCTTCCCAAGTGGGTAAAGCATTAGAAGAGGGACAAACAAGATACCTTTGTCACAAGTAGGAGAGTTATCAAGAGAAGAATAACCAGGATTCATGATTATCTATTATTGCATCCTCTTGCATCAAGTCTTTAGTGGATGATCTATGTGAGATGAATTCCTCAAGGGCTTCATCTAACATGCCAAATTCATCACAACTAAAAGGCTAGGTAAGTATACAAGGTTCTTGTGGAAAGAGATCTAACATGACCATATTACTATGCAATGCATGAATTTGTGAAAAAATGAAAACTAACTACCCAAATTATTCAATTATTTAAAAAATATAAACAATTTTCCTATAGATCTGATGATTTTCAATACTAAAATGTAACATTTTTTTTTTCAATTTTGCAACAAAACAAACAAAATGACACTTTTCTTGCACATGTAATAACAATTTTTAGAATTTCAAAATAGACTTTTGCAAGATGGAATAGATTGATAATACAAAGACAAAACAGTGTGCAAAATTTTTTGGGACACCTATACAAGGACAGGTTCACCCAAGGGTGAATGGGTCCTTGTACAGGGTTCTAAAAAGTGCAAATTTGGTTTCTTTCTCCAGTTGAAAATAGGTTAACCAGTGACTGGTTTTTCCATATTTTGCTTAATTCAAGAAAATTTAATGTAAGATGCAATTTTGAAACAAATGTAAAAAGAATTGGTAAGTTTTGAACATGCAAATTTTAGATCTAAGATGCAGTAATTAATCGATTTTAAGATGCCACAACTTGAAAATGCAATTTTAAAATTAAACAATGCAATTCTTTTCAATTTGAAATAATGTGATCTACATGCAAAAAGTACAGCAACAAAGAACATTTTTAATGCAATTTTCAGATCTACTATGCAATACTTAACTAATTTGAAAATGCAAAATTTTGAGCATAATCATTTGATGCAAATTTGAAACAAAATTATGTGGATTTTCACTTGTTTTTGAGATAAAATAAAAGATGCAATGAACAATTTCAGATTTTAACCACTTAATAAATACAATATGAATGTAAATCTGATCTAAATATGACTTAAACAAACCATAATGCAATGTATGATGCAATATGGAATGCAATTTTTTTGAATTTTTATGACTTTTTATAATGCAAAGATGAAACCCTAACTTAGAAATGTAAATGAAAAACCTAAATCTAGGGTGAATTATGGAAAATTTTTGAAGATATGCAATGTTAACATGTTGGGTTCATTGTGAAAATGGAGCTCTCTTCTAGAGGAGGTGTTTTTTTTTTCAAATTCTTTGAAGGTGGGAAATTTTGGCTCTTTGGCAAGCAATAATGGCAGTAGGTTTTTTGATGGGAAAGTGGTTGGTGTGTATGTGTCAGCGTCTTTTCTAGTTAATGGTAAGGATTGTGGGTCCTTATTTGTGTCTGGTGTTCCAAAGTCATCAATTTTTATGGCCATTGATTCTTGTACTAATTTTGTGGGGGCCCCTTCATTTCTTGTGGATGTGGGTTTGTCTTCTTGCCTTGTGCCCAAGATTCCTATTGCTAATTTTGTTGCTAAAGGACAAAAGCATGTTGAGGTATTTTTTCATGGGCCTCATTGTTCCAATATTTTTAGTGCTAGACCTAAAGGTAAGAGTTCCTTCCCCCGAGTTGGTTTCCTTCCTAACCATACTACTGGAGAGTACTCTATTTTTATTTTTGACTGTATCAATGAGAAAATTTTGGATTTGATGGACATGAATTTGGTGGGAAAGTTTTTGGTCCACGTCCAAATATTGAATTTTTTTGAAATCTTGTGCTTAAGCAGTGGAGGTTGAAGGGTCAAGTGGAGGTTGTTGTAATGGCAAGAGGTTTCTTCTCTTTCTCCTTTACCTATGAAGAAGATATATTAAGTGTTCTTACTGGAGGGTCATGGATGATTCGACAATCTTCTTTGGTTCTTAAGAAGTGGGAGACTAGATTTAATCCAAGCTCATTCTTGTTCTCTTCAACCCTGGTTTAGGTTCATTTTCCTACCCTCCTATTGATTTTTTTGGATGAGAAAGTTTTTACAAGTATTGAAAATACTTTTGGGAAGTTGTTTATTCACCAAATGACTTTCTAGAGGAAAAGGTTGGTTTATGCTTGTTTTTGTGTGATGGTTGATCAATCTATGGATTTACCTGAGAGGGTCAAGATTAATTCTAAGTAGGGTATGTGGAATCAAGTGGTGGAATATGAAACTTGTTGAATGAACAAGATAATTAAGAGGGGTTGAATCGGTTGTAGCAAATTAAAACATCAAAACCATCAACAGTAATCAAAACACATGCATTCATTAAACCCTTATACTATTAAAGTGATTAATCATGAAATGCAAATAAAAAAAACTAAAATAGAAACACCATACACAAGAGAACACAAAATTTACATGGAAAAAACAATGAGGGAAAACCCAAAGTGAGGATTAGCTCACAATATTAGTAATTGCAAAATTGGTACAAGGGCCCACTTCCAAAATAGGACACACTATCCAAAAAGGCTCATAGCTAGGGCTCACTACCACAAAAATAACCCAAGAAGATAGAAGAGAAATGGTATATAGAGAACAACTTCTCAATGCAACAAGGAATCCACCACAAATGCTCCAAGACTTTCAAATTCTTGCATGAAAGATTTTGGACACATTCAACCGGGGCACGCTAAGAGGATCAAGATTAATTCTAAGTAGGGTGTGTGGAATCAAGTTGTGGAATATGAAACTTGTTGAATGAACAAGACAACTTAGGGGTAGGCTAAATCAATTGTATAAAATTAAAACATCAAAACCCTCAACAATAAACAAATCACATGCATTCATTAAACCCTTATATTATTAAAGTGATTAATCATGAAATGCAGATAATAGAAACTGAAATAAAAACACCATACACAAGAGAACACTAGATTTATGTGGAAAACCTAATGAGGGAAAAACCACGGTGAGGATTATCTCACAATATAATTAATTACAAAACTAGTACAAGGGCTCACTTCCAAAATAGGACACACTATCCAAAAAGGATCATAGCCAAGGCTCAATGCCACAAAAAGAACACAAGAAGATAAAAGAGAAAGGTTACATAGAGAAAAACTTCTCAATGTAACAAGGAATCCACCAAAAATTCTCCAAAACTTTCATAGCATTGCATGAAAGATTTTGGACACCTTTAGCTCACTTCCTTCAAGAATCAAAAACTTTAAATTTTGCACTGCTCTACTCAAATTCGCATAGATATACTTCTATAATTCGCATCACACACTCACTTGCATTGATATCACATATATATTATCTCTCTATTGCATCTCACAACAACTCCACTCTTATTTATATCAACCTCAACCTTGAAAACCTTCTCCAAGGTCAAAAACTATTTGTTACACTAACAAATTCAAATTAGGTCGACATCCAAACATTCCCACGGTGGATTAGGAATGAAGGTGACCCATATAAATCTTTAATTAGGACCCAATTAAATCCTAACACACTTCAAAATGTTTCGATAAGCCTCACATGTAGTGTCAACACAAGGTTAGCCAATACCCGTGCTAAACACCATAAAACATTAAGTACATGCTTCCTTAAATCAATTCAAAACTTCCAAAAAACAAAATTCACTTGAACACGATGTAAAATAATCCTCAAACCACCTGATATCCAACAAAGACTTCATCTAAACTCACAACATAAAAATACTTCAACCCAGAACATCTGGTAAAACTTATTCGCACATTGACACATGAAACACGCACTGTACTATACCAAATCAAGTGAAACCTTGAATTTTGAAAGATACAACCACTATAAGTAACTTACCAAATCTGCACAACCTGAAGCCAAACTACAGAGAAATGCAGAGCAAATACATTTCTCCCAATCCATAGAAAATGCCACTAAAAAACTAGTTCACACACTGGTGAAAATATCTCACACTACACAATGATCTAGAAACCAAAATTCTAAATATAGCAACCTCTAACAACCTTGAAAAACATATCAAATCCATAGAGGTATAACATCAACATAGAAGAAACACAAAGCACACCCCGAAGCACATTCTGAACACTTCCACAACACCGTTTTCTCTGTTTATCAAATTTTCTCAAAAGCACTTGGACACCAAGTACAAGAGACATCATCTCAGCTCATTACTTCATTCCAACTCATCTCCAGACACTACAAATGTAGTGTCAAAAAATGTCGTCAGCGACATTTTCACACTTATTTGGGCCCTCCTTGTGAAATAAGTCAGTCTTAATGTTGCCTTGATTTAGTGTTGTAATACGGTTGACACATTCACATTAGGCCTTCGGCCCTTGTGAACTAATGGATTTAAATTGTACCTGCTAAAGTGTTGTGAAGTGTTGTAACACAATTTCACACTTTTCTAATGTTTTATCAATTAATTACACATAATAAACCCATTTTTAATTAAAACAACATTAATCTTGCTTTATGTGAAGTGTTGTAAAGTTTTGTAACACATTTTCACACTCCTCTAGGCTTTTCATTAATAATTGGGGTTTCTCATGCTTTAACTGGTTTTATTTTGCATCCACAAGCCTCATTTATTACATATTTTCAAGGATAATCCTGACATCAATCAGTATACAATCATAACTCAGGTGTTTCTGGGTTGTGTGGCCCAGATTTAGTGATCTGCGACTCATTTTCCACCTTGGGTGAATGGGTCCCACCTAGGTTTTTTGGTCCTAAACCGGATTTCACACATTTCTAAGCACTTTTGATTTTGGTCCCATACATTATGTCAGATGTGACTCATTCGCCATCTTGGGAAAATGAGTCTTGTGTGGCCCAAAATTAAAACTAATTCAAATATATGGTAATATTTTATTCTTGATGCTGACTTGTAGTTTTGTAATTTTGAGAATTCTTGCATAATCAAGTATAAATACAAGGTTCTTTCTCTCATATTTTTCACATAGAAATTTAATAGGCAATCTGATAGGGTAGGGTTGGATGAGACACTCATTGTCCCATGCTCTGGGTCCTTGTTCTCAAGTACTCCTAGGTGACTCTCCCACCTTAACCTTTAGGTCCTATTTCAGGTATAGGTACCCCTGGTCCTACTGCCAACCCTACTATCAACCTTCTTTCAATCCACCAATCCAATCTTGATGCCTTGCCACTATCTCACCCTTGACCCTTATTCTTTCCTAAAGGCCAATTACCCTCAATGTTCAGTTAGGCTTTTTGCAGGGGTGTAAAGATGATGTATAAGCCTCATAGCAGCCTATTAGGGTTCTTGTTCAACTCCAAAACTCCAATTCTCCATCACTGCCACCAAACCCTCTCCTAGGGTTAGAAAAGGCTACAAGCCTAGAGCCCCAATTAGGCCTCTTAACCCGAGAAAAATGAAATTTAATCCAAAACCCTCCAAATGACCTAGGTTCTTTGCTTGGGGTTTGTGTTTCCCATGTCCACACCTTGAATATTTTTAGGGTTTTGAATCTGTACTTCCTGTACATTGCCCTTACACAAAAATGGCCAAAACCTAGGGTTTACTAGCCTTCTCCAGGCTGATTTCAAACTGTCAGAGTCTTCTCACACCAAATGGGTTGATGGAGCCTCCTCCTGACCACCAAGCCTTACCAAGACCCTCAACTAAATTCTCCAAAAGGAATTTTTCCAAAATCTTAGCGCCCCTACAAATTTTGTGCCTTTCACTCCTTGTCTTCCCTAGCTGGACTCTGCCTAGCTCGCCTAGAGCAAGACATTGCTAGCAACTCTTGCACACACACAAAGCCTACAACCTAACATATGTACAAACATGGAGTCTAGGCACTGTTCCCAAAAGGCCATACAATTTGTACGGTGGGAAAGTGGTCTAGCACTCCATTTGCTCAAACTGCCTGGTTCAGGGCAAAAAATGAAAGAAAATAAACTATATGCAAACAAATGATGAAAATGAATCACAAAGGAAATTAGATGGCACACAAAACTAGTATACTATCCACACTACACTCTACCTATAGAAGAATATTCATTTCAATCCATTTAAAGCTCTGTTATGCAGCAAAAATAAGAAATATCCTTCAAGAACCCTATTTTTATTCAACTCTCACAATGTTTCCTTAATACCAAATCCTCTAACCTTGTTTACAGGTCGAGGCTCACCTTAAATAAGGCTCCTCAATTAGTTATCTACTTTGGTTGGCCTTCTTCATGACCTAATAGCCAACAATACCAAAATCCACTGTGTTTTTTAATTTTTTACAAGGTTAGCAACTAAAACAAAAATGAGCTTCAAAACTGATTCATCTCTTCACCACTTCTTTCCTAGAGATCAAAAACACCTATAAGATAACCACACAATGGTCAATATGACCTTTATGAAAACAAATCAAAATTACCCTTCTAGATTTCCTATTTACCTAATGAAACTGCCTGTTGTTCCATAGGTGCTCCTGCACCATTCTCCCCCTCTCTGCCCAAACTAAGGAATGGAAGGAGAGATCAAAGACAGGTCAATACCAAACTTCTTGAACTGATCTTCTTGTATCCATGTAGCTTTTGATTCATGTTTGTTCTTCCACTTGATAAGGTGCTCCATGTACACCTTGTGCCTTGTAGCCTTCTTCACTCTTGACTCCAAGATCTTCTCTGCTTGAGGCTTGTCTTGACTAGGTAAGGATACATTGCTGATGTCCTTGAAGATCTCCTTACTATTCTGATCCACATCACTGACTGATCCCTTGTACTTGATCAAATCATCTATATTGAAAACTGGTGAGATGCCTAGATCGGTAGGTAACTCCACCTTGTATGCATTCTTACCATACTTGGCCAATACCTTGCATGGACCCACTCTCTTCATCTGCAACTTGGTTGAAATTCCCTTCTGCAACCTTGATTCATTAAGGTGGACCATGACATAGTCTCCTACTGCAAATTGTACATCTTTCCTTGACAAATCTGCCTTCTCCTTCAATTTTTGTGTAGCCTCAGTGACTATCCTCTTTACCTGTTCCTGAATCTCCTTCATGGTCTGACTGAAGTCTTTTGCATGTCCACTTCTTTTTTCCATAGCTCCAAGATCTCTGAGCTCACATATGCCTCTTGGGTGCATCCCATACATAATTTCAAAAGGACTCTTCCTTGTGGTCCGGTTCACACTATCATTGTATGCATACTCAGCTTGTGAGATAACCATATCCCATGTCTGTCCATACTCCTTAGTTAGGCACCTTAGAAGATTACCTAGCACCCTGTTAACCACCTCTGTTTGACCATCGGTCTAAGGATGGTAAGTTGATCCAAAAGATAGGTTAGTACCCAATCTTTTCCATAGTCTTCCAAAAGTGACACATGAACTTCACATCTCTGTCTGAAACAATGCTCAAAGGCAATCCATGGATCCTTACAACTTCCTTGAAGAAAAGATGAGCTATGTAACTAGCATCATGAGTAGTTTTGCAGGGAATAAAATGACTCATTTTGCTAAATCTTTCTACCACTACATAAACACTGTCAAAACCAGTCTTGGTCTTACGAAGGCCTACCACAAAATCAATGCTCACACACTCCCATGGTCTATTAGGAATGGGTAGGGGTTGATATAAACTAGCATTACTAGCTCCTCCCTTAGCTTTCATACACACAACACACTGTTCCACATACTTCCTAACATCTCTTGCCAACTTAGGCTAGTAATAGAATCTTTGCACTAGTTCTAAAGTATTATTGATGCCAAAATGTCCACTAAGACTGCCATTATGCTTTTCCTGAATCAGATTTTCCCTCATTGACCCTCTTGGAACACATAACTGATTTCCCTTAAACAATAACCCTCTTTGCAAAGTATACTCTGAGTATTGGCTATGAAAATGATTCTCAAAGTTAGAACATACCTTATAGACCTCTGAAAAGTCTTCATCTTCCCCATAGAGATCCTTGAAACTCTCTATACCAATGCTCTTGATTTGTATCTCTTGCACTGTCAACAATCTCCTGCTCGATGCATCTGCTACTTTGTTTAGTTGTCCCTTCTTGTGCTTGATGGTGAAGGTAAAAGCTTGGATGTATTCCATCCATTTCAAATGCCTATTGCTCAACTTCTCTTGAGTGTTGATAAAACTAAGTGCCTGGTTGTCAATAAAGACTACAAACTCCTTGGGTAGAAGGTAATGCCTCCATTTCCTAAATGAATGAACCAAAGCATAAAGTTCTAAGTCATAGGTTGAATACTTCTTCTTTGCTTCATTGAGCTTCTCACTAAAGAAGGCTACAGGCCTGCCCTCTTGACTTAGCACTCCTCCTACTACCACTCCACTTGCATCACATTCAACAGTGAACAACTTATCAAAGATAGGTAATAAAAGAATTGGTTGAGTTTCCACTTCTTGTTTCAGTTTCTCAAACCCTTTCTCAACTTCTTGAGTCCACACAAACTTAGTTTTTAAACCACCCTTGATTGTATCTAGGACTGGTGCACATATACCACTAAATTTCCTTATGAATTTTCTATAAAATTGGGCTAATCCATGAAAACTTCTCACCTCTATCCATGTGGTTGGTGTAGGCCAGTTTAGGATGGCTTCCACCTTGCTTGGATCCATCTTCAGTGATCCTTGGGATACTACAAAACCCAAATAAACAAGCTCTTGCTTAAAGAACTCACACTTCTCTAGATTGATTACCAACTTCTCCTCTTGCAACCTTCTAAGAACCAACTCCACATGTTTTAAATGCTCTTCTGTTGTCTTGATGTATATGAGGATGTCATCAAGATACACTACCACAAATATCCCTGTAAAATCTTTAAGCACTTCATTCATGAGCCTCATGAATGTGCTAGGGGCATTAGAGAGGCCAAATGGCATCAATCTCCACTCATACAGCCCATCATTTGTCTTAAAGGCTATTTTCCACTCATCTCCATCCTTGATTCTGATCTGATGGTATCCACTCTTGAGATCCAGCTTGGTGAAGTACTGGGCTCCTCCAAGACAATCCATTAAATCTTCAATTCTAGGAATAGGGAACCTATACCTAATGGTGATCCTATTTATTGCTCTAGAATCAGTGCATAACCTCCACTTACCTCCTTTCTTTGTTGCTAAGACCACTGGTACTGCACATGGGCAGATGCTCTTTTGAATCAATCCTTGATCCAACAACTCCTGCACTTGCCTAGCTACCTCTAGATTCTGATCCGGTGTAAGCTTGTATGCTTCTTTTTTTGGCAATGAGGCTCTAGGTATGAAGTCAATTTGATGAATTATGGCTCTCTTTGGCGGTAGAGTTGCAGGTGTCCCATCACTAACTATGCTCTTGAATTGATCCAACAACTTTAGGACTGCTCTGGGTATGACTGTCTTTTCAGCCTTGTCTTCTTCTTTAGGTTGTAAAACAACCACAAATCCTTCACCCCCTTGATGTAGGTTGTTAAGGAACTCCTTCCCACTACTCAACATGATGTTTAGTGTCTTTGACTGTCCCTCTTCTTCTTTTGACAGTGACTACAACTTGAAAGTCTTCCCATCCTTCTTGAATGAGATGGTGTTCTCTTTTCCATCATGTATGGCACCTTTGTCATATTGCCATGGTCTGCCCAATAGTAGATGGAATGCATCCATGGGTAACACATCACAAACTAGCTTATCCTTGTACCCTCCAATGGAAAACTCCACCGTTACTTGCTCATTTACTAAAACACTTTTCCCTTTGTTTAGCCATGTGACCTTGTAGGGGTTAGTGTGGGGTACCTTCTCCAATTTCAGTTTCTTTACTGCCTCCTCTGAGATTATATTGTCTGTTGAACCTGAATCTACTATGACCTTGCATACTTTACCAAGTATCTTGCACCTTACTCTAAATAGAGCTCTTCTATGTTTTGGTTCTTCCTTGACCGATTGTCTGATCAAAACTCTACTAAACATCAGATTCTCTCCTACCTCAGATTCAATATGACTGACCTCAGATGACTTAGGACTCATGGTGTCCTCTTGTGCATAAGCCACTCTCTTCTCATTGCTTGATGAAGATGCTTTCTTTGGGCACCTATAAGCAGGATGACCTACTTGACCACAATAGTAGCACTTCATGTTTGCAAAGTATGAATTGCTCCTACCTGCTCCTCTTCCTCTATTTGAACCTCCTTGAGGTGCTCTACCCCTATTGTATCCTCCTCTAGAAGATGTTTCTCCTCCATGCTCTGTGAGTTTAGACTCTCCTTGGTTTCTTTGGTCATTGCCTCTACCTTGGTAGCCACCTCGTTGTCCTCTTTGATCTCTTTGATCTCTACCTTTGCCTTTGCCCTTAGAAGCCTGGTCTTGCTTCCTCTTGTTCCTTTCCTCAATCTTGGTAGCCAGTTGATAGCATTGGTGTACTATCTTGGGACTTAGAAGAGCCATCTCCTCTTGAATGTTCCATTTCAAACCGTTAAGGTATCTAGCCACCTTGAGACTCTCATCCTCTGTCACATTAGACCTCATGCAAAGTTTTTGAAACTCCTTAGTGTAAGTGTTCACATCTTGGTCTTTCTACCTTAGGCTTTCTCTCTTCTTGTGTAACTAAATCTCATAGTCATCTGGAATGTATGCTTATCTTATCTTGGCAACCATTCCCTTCCAAGTAGAGATAGGCTGCTTACCTTCTTTTTCCCTCTTTGTCTGAATGAACTTCCACCATGTCAAGGAAGAACCTCTTAGTCTTGATTTGGCCACCTTTACCTTCTATGCTTCAGTGACTCCATCACATTCAAAATGGTTTTCCATTCCCTCTATCCAATCCATGACTAGATCAGCTTACATTTTTCCACTAAACAGTGGTATGCCTTCAAGTGCTTTTCCACTCAAAGCTTTCAATGCCTTCAAGAAAGGCTCCTCCTTCAAAACAGGGTCAAGTTCAGGGGTCTTGTCTTCCTTTACAACCTCTTCTTCCTTTGGTATCCTTCCTTCAAATTGTGCACTCCTCACTGCTTGTTCAAGCTGGGCTATTCTTTCCCTCAACAGTTTATTGTCTTCCTCTTGTTCTTCAACCATCTTGGCCAATTGTGCATTTTTCACCATGATGGTAGAATCACTGGACTCAACCTCTGACATATATTATTCTTTCCCAAATCTTTAACTTGCTATGATACCAATTTGATAGGGTAGGGTTGGATGAGACACTCACTATCCCATGCTCTAGGTCCTTGTTCTCAAGTACTCCTAGGTGACTCTCCCACCTTAACCTTTAGGTCCTATTTTAGGTATAGGTACCCCTAGTCCTACTGCCAACCCTACTATCAACCTTCTTTCAATCCACCAATCCAATCTTGATGCCTTGCCACTATCTCAACCTTGACCCTTATTCTTTCCTAAAGGCCAATTACCCTCAACGTTCAGTTAGGATTTTTGCAGGGGTGTAAAGATGATGTATAAGCCTCATATCAGCCTATTAGAGTTCTTGTTCAACTCCAAAACTCCAATTCTCCATCACTGCCACCAAACCCTCTCCTAGGGTTAGAAAAGGCTACAAGCCTAGAGCCCCAATTAGGCCTCTTAACCCGAGAAAAATGAAATTTACTCCAAAACCCTCCAAATGACCTAGGTTCTTTGCTTGGGGTTTGTGTTTCCCATGTCCACACCTTGAATATTTTTAGGGTTTTGAATCTATACTGCCCGTACACTTCCCTTACACAAAAATGGCCAAAACCTAGGGTTTAATAGCCTTCTCCAGGCTGATTTCAAACTGTCAGAGTCTTCTCACACCAAATGGGTTGATGGAGCCTCCTCCTGACCACCAGGCCTTACCAAGACCCTCAACTAAATTCTCCAAAAGTAATTTTTCCAAAATCTTAGCGCCCCTACAAATTTTGTGCCTTTCACTCCTTGTCTTCCCTAGCCAGACTTTGCCTGGCTCGCCTAGGGCAAGACATTGCTAGAAACTCCTGCATGCACACAAAGCTTACAACCTAACATATGTACAAACATGGATTCTAGGAACTATTCCCAAAAGGCCATACAATTTGTATGGTGGGAAAGTGGTCTAGCACTCCATTTGCTCAAACTACCTGGTTCAGGGCAGAAAATGAAAGAAAATAAACTATATACAAAAAAATGATGAAAATGAATCACAAAGGAAATTAGATGGCACACAAAACTAGTATACTATACACACTACACTCTACCTACAGAACAATATTCATTTCAATCCATTTAAAGCTCTGTTATGCAGCAAAAATCAGAAATATCCTTCAAGAACCCTGTTTTTATTCAACTCTCACAATGTTTCCTTAATACCAAATCCTCTAACCTTGTTTACAGGTCGAGGCTCACCTTAAATAAGGCTCCTCAATTAGTTATCTGCTTTGGTCGGCCTTCTTCATGACCTAATAGCCAACAATACCAAAATCCACTGTGTTTTCTAATTTTTTACAAGGTTAGCAACTAAAACAAAAATGAGCTTCAAAACTAATTCATCTCTTCACAACTTCTTTCCTAGCGATCAAAAACACCTCTAAGATAACCACACAATATTCAACATGACCTTTATGAAAACAAATCAAAATTACCCTTCTAGATTTCCTATTTACCTAATGAAACTGCCTGTTGTTCCATAGGTGCTCCTGCACCACAATCGATTATTCAAAAGAGTATTCAAGAGAATTCAAGTGTCTTTAATAGCATATTTTCAAGAATTCTAGAGCAATATTCAACTATCAATCATCATGTCAAATATTTCATGCATTATGTTGTTTTAGAGCTAACAATTATGGTGTAGGGTTTTGTGATTCAAGCAAGTGTTTCATTCAAGATCAACATCATTCAAGAAAGAATCAAATTTTACATCCATTGAAACCATTACAAGCATATTTATGGTACCTTATTGCTAGGTTTTGGTGAGTTGCAACATTGCTATTTGTTCATTCATCATTATCCATTCTTATTTCATTTCATTTCAAGGATTGATTTCCAAAATTGGTTTTTACCAAGGAAAACCCCTAGCCACTAACCCCACAATAGTTTCCCCTCTCCTTTATGTGTGATTTGTAGGTCTAGGTTGTATATTTCCTAAGGAGAAAGATTGGAGAAAATTTGTAAATCATTCTAAGTTTTCAAAGTTGTCATCAAGCCTTGGAGAACCTTGGAGAAGACCTACAGGTTGCAATTCAAAGATTCAAATCCAAAAATCAATCAAGAAGGAAAAAGAAGACAGAGAAGATTAGGATCAACTTTTGAAGTTGTAGAAAATCCCAACTAGATTGATTCACCACTTTTGGCAAATGAGTCCCAGTTCTAGTCAATTTTCAGGACTTTGCAGATTTGGATACCCTTTTCCTCAAAACCTGTTCCTACACAGTGTACTAGAAATAGGACTGATTTTCCCCCCTCGGTGAATGAGTCCCAATCAAAAATAAGAACATAATTTTTCAGTGATTCAAACTTGAATTCAGTCATCTCTAGTTTCCCAGGTGCACACTTTCGTATCTTCAATTTTTTATTTCATTTCATTTACTTTTATACATAATTTAGTGTTATTTTTCATTCAATTAGGGTTTATTATTGCATATTGCATTTCATTATCTTCTTCAAGTTTAAAATTGGTGGTGAACCCCTCATTAGATCATATTCAGCCCCTAGGACAACCCTCTTGCAAGATTTCTTTCTCTTTTGCATTGAAATCTCAAGGGTTTGTTCTTGAGTGAAAGTTAGTGAAAATTACACTTTTTGGTGAACTTGCATTAGGAACATTTCATTTTCTAATTTGGAGTACATTATCATCCTAGATTTAGCTTGCATTAACATTGCATTAGGACTTGCATTGGTTAACTTGCATTCTAGGGTTTCAAATTTTGTATTAGTGAAAGCTCATTTAACTTGCACTTTTGCATCTCATTTTAATGAAAACCATTTAAAATCTACACCTACATCTCAGATACAGAAAATAAAACATAAAAAGCATTAAATTCAATCAAAAAAATTAGAAAATTTTGAAAAAAATCATCCCTGGGACTCATTCACTACCTTGGGCAAATCAGTTCCTTTGCATATTCTGCATTGCATTTTCTAGCATTCAAACTTCAATTTCTAAGTTTTTTTTTGCTATTATTTCCTTTTTGTTTCAATTTATAGAATTTATGTTTTAAGCATTTGATTTTCCTTAGCTTATATTGCATTTGCATTCACCTTGCTCTTAGCTTATATTGCATTTGCATTCACCTTGCATTTAGTAGCCCTTGCATGATTATTTGGTGTCCTATTGCTAACACTATAGTGAGATGAAGTTCGAGACTCATGGCATCCTACAATAGAAAAATCATTGTGGATCTTGGGTTTTCTAGATCTTTCACTCCTAGTGTTGACACTAGTACACTAGGTATGGACAACACCCTTAGAAACTCTTTGCCTTCAAGTAGTATGCAAGTTGAAATAAGGAATGATAGTGTCCTACAAGAAAACATAATTCAAATTCATGAGGATCTAACAAACATACAACATCAAGTGAAAAATGATAATGTTTCAACTACTGCAATTCATATTATAGACAACATTCACCGCATCCTTGAAAGTGAAGATGGACTTGACCTTGTGAAAAACATAGTTCAAACCTTTGGAAAACACCTTACCACAACCACTAGTTCCCCTTTACCAACAAACAATGTCACAAGCCAAGGAGGAACTCAAATTCCTCCTCCCACAACAATTGCCTCAATACCTACCTATACCAATCCTCAAGTCACAACAATAATGCAACAAGTTAGTAATGTGATTCCTTCCTTGGGTATTCCCACTAGCATCCCTAGTTCTTATGTTGCATTGTACATCATTTCTCCTACCACTTTACCACCTATAAGCATTCCATTCACTTGTCCTATGAACACATACACCCCTTCACCTTTGTCACTTTCATCTCATAGCACAAGCAATGACCCTCTCATAATGCTACTCTTTCAAACCATTTCATCACTTCAAAAAAAAAAAATCCACCATCAACCCAAATCAAAATGGTCCACCTATATATTATGTTATAAGTAGTCCATTATCCTTGGGGATATTGCAAACATTGGTGCCAAAAGGTGTATAGGTTCATAGATTTGATAAATACGAAGGAAAGGGAGATCCTTCTAACCATGTTAATTCCTACACCACTTTATGTAGTGACTTTGTCCTTGATCATAAACGTTTGGCAAAGATTTTTCCTAGGTTGTTGAAAGACATTGCCTTGGAGTGGTTCTCTTCTTTACCAAACAACTCAATTCATTCATTCAATGAACCTTTTCAGGAATTTGTAAACCACTTCTAGGTGCTTATGACTCCTAATATGACCTTGTCTGATTTGATGAGATGTAAGTAAAAATAAGAAGAAAAGATAACTGAATTTATCTCACATGATCAATCGTTTTATTCCCAAATTGATGTCAAGGTCCCTAACCCTCACCTTCAAAATATGTTCATAGAAAATTTGCAAAACAAGATTCAATACAAGCTCACCATGATGAAATTCCCATCCTTTATGCACTTGTGTACTACACTTCGTGATTGTCAAAATTTGGTTAGTAGTCAAGATACAAGGTCCACTTCTAGCCAAACTGAGAAATCTGAGCTTGCAAACCAAAAAAATTCCTAACCTTTTAGAAAATAGAATAAAGGGTTCCTTCAATTCAATCCCCATCAACAAACAACTCACAATACCAATAACCAAGTAGTTGTTGTGAAATCCACGATACCCTTTAGCTATGGAGACTCATAAAGACAATTCACTCCCTTACCCGATACCCTTCATAACACAATGACCCAATTTTAGAAAAAATGATTACCTTGCCTCCCATCAAAACACCTAACCCTAATAACCCTTTACCCCAAGCTTTAGATCAAATGCTTATTTCCATTTCTACCAAAAAAATAGACATGGCATGGCACATTGCAAGTGTCTTAAACATATTGTGCAAGACCTCATTGATTTTGGCCATCTTTTCATTGGAGGTGTTAGTGATCAAGGAAATAAGTTCATTTCCCCTCCTAACCAAAAATTGTAAATTTTTACCAAACCCATGCCAAAACATAACATTTCATTTTTCCAAGCCAATGAAACTACAAAGAATAATGTGATGAATGTGGATAGAGATGATGATAACAATGATCCTATTCAACATGATCCTATAGATAATGATCCTCTGGATGACATGGTAGGATTTATAGACGTCATTCCTCATAAGGGCCAAACTAAAATACCTCTTGACATTTCTTTCTCCTCTAAATATATACTTAAGCATGCACCTGATGGTCCTCTTTACATAGTCAGTCATATCTATGACAAACCCACTAATGGGATACTGATAGATCCTGCATGTCGAGAGAATGTGATCACCAAAAAAACTTTACTTTTACATGAGCTCTATCAAGATATATATGATAAACCAAAATCATGTATCAAGACACATAATGGTTTCACTTTCCCTACAATAGGATCGATCACCTTACCATTGCAAATATGACAGAAAATTTTAGATATCTCAGTATCCATCATCCCACAGTCAGACCAATTTTGTATCAAGTTAGGTTGTCCATGGCTTCACTCCATGAAATTTTTCCTCTAAAGGTAAATTTTCCTTAGATTTATTTTGGCCCAAGCTCATGGAACCTATAAAACCACAAAAATACTTCTTTTTCTTGTCCTATCAAAAGTTCAAGTCAGAGAAGATAGCATAACTATCCCTTCGAAACATGTCCCTACCCACAACTAAACCCACCATCCTAGACAAAACCATGCTTGAACCTAAAGAAATTCAAAAAAACCAAGACCAACCTAAAATAGAGCCTTCACCCACCTCCTACAAAATACCAAGAGACAATGAAAACAACCTCATCACCCCTGTTAGAATCAAGGAACACTAAGAGGGGGAGTGAATCAGTGTTCTACAATTTTTAACTTTATTAATTTGATCCTTAAAGTGCTGATAACATTCAACCAAAAGAAAGATGCATGAACATAAGAAAAATATCCACAACACCATATCACAATAATTTTTTTATGTGGAAACCCTATTAGGGGAAAAACCACGGTGGAGGTCAATCCACAATATTATCTAAGCATACTTAAAAAGATGTTTTACAAAATGGGAATGCACTTGAATTCAGGCACACTGCCTAGAGCTCACTGCTCAAAAACAGAAAGGCTCACTTCCTTACAAAAGATTTGGATTACATCCAAATGTTTTAAATAAGATAGTAGCATCTACACATGCTTGATTACAGTTCTGGTTAGGCTCATCAATCAATTTCTTGACCTTCTTAGTGATTTTTCTCTTCTCTATTTTTCTTAAACTCGCATCACAAAATCCTTAATGCACAAGTGAAACTATGCATAATCACTCTACAAACCTTTTGAAATTTGTGACACACATCAATTCCCTTCATACATATATCAAAATGATGTAATCAATCACTTATATATATTCGCTACTAAGGATTTTATTGCTACATGTCGACTTCAACAAAACATGAAAATATTTACAAACTATTGGCTCAAATCATGAATAATATTCAATGCACATCCACCAAAGTTGGTCACAACATAGTTAGGACCCAAGAAAAAATTCTCGAACACAAAAAAACTTAAATAATTACTCCTCGAATATCCGCAACACACTACATTCACTTAGTCGGCCTTCATGCGCTAATGAACAGAAAATCAATCAACCAGATTTACTATCTTGCACAAAAAATGATATGAGGCTCTAATATTCAAGAATAATGGAGATAATGCATCAAATGACCTTCCCTAAGATCCACAACTCAAAATAATAATAAAAAATCTTTATATGAGTCGAAGAACATAAAACTACTTAATGCTCTATTCTAACTTGACTATCTTCAATTTGTCTGTCGGTATGAGAAAATGATGTCGTGCAAATCAAATCACTGACTAGGGTTGCCATCAATGAAAACACCAAACAAAATTTGTTGTGTCTCTTTCCAACAATCTCCCCCTTTGGAATTGATGGCAACACTTAGTGAAAAATGACTAAGTGTCGAATCAATACCAACATGAATACACTGCCAACTTTAAAACTTCAAAAAGATCTTCAATCACAGCTCAAAATTACAACTCCCCCTAAGATGAATATACATGTCACTGTACTACTCTCCCCCTTTGAAATCAATGGAAAATATGGGGAATCTGCATACCAAAAATCAAACAAAAACTTCAAATTTGATATGTACACACTTGTTCTTACAACTTGCATAGACTTGAATAGATCTACAAAATTGTTCTTCAATAGTTTCAAACTTGTGTCCCAACCCTTCTTGAGACTCTCCAAGATAGTCATGTGACCAAAGAATAGATGAGATTGCATCTCTTTAGACTCAAGGTTCACCAGATCACTGACCACCAAATCTTCTTGTGCTTCCTTCAATGCACTCAACATTGTTTCCATCAGCAGACCAATTAGACCTCTAAGCTCACATGCTCTTTCCACAATTATATCATTATCGTGCTTCAAACTCTTTATCTTGTCAAGTAGAGATATTACCTGACCTTCTTGCTTTCCAACAAAAATAGTTAAAGGATAAAAGGAATCATAAATAGTAGCTAACTATTTCTCATGATCCTTAATCTTTTTCTCATTGTCCTCAATAAATTTTGACAAAAATAAACATGAATTATCTTCTTTGCAAGAATAGATAGGGGTGTAGAGCTCCTTGTTTATCTACTCTGGGCAAAGGATGCTACCAGACTAGTAGATTTAGTTCTAGTAGATTCTTTTTCTTCAACTTTTTCTCTCTTCCTTTTGGCTTCTCTCACAGCTTCTATAGATATACCCATGCTCTTTGCAAAGGCTTCCACTTCTTTCCTTACTTTTTGGCCTATCATAGGTTTCTTCAACTACTCATGCACTTGGATATCCTTTTCTGCATAGGTTCCAAACCTCTCTTCAGTTTGATCCAAAGGTTTACTCAACAAAATTTGTGCATAGAGTTCCAAGATGTTCCCTTCAACTTCATATCCCATTGGCATAATGCATACCATTCTAGGATTTGTAGCTTCCATCAAGCATTGATCAATGTCTACCATGAAACTGATAGTGTCCTTGTACTTCTCCACAATAGAAGTAGGAATTCTTTCTCTTTCTTGCATTTCATTTTGAAAGTTCTTGAAATATCCCTAGATAACGGTTTTCCTTGTCTTACTACCACCAATGTTGTATAACATGTCTCTAATCTGAATAGCTATAGGCTTATCTCCTTGCCAATGCACTTTCCCAACTCCTAGAACTTCATTCATGAAATAAAAGAACAAACACAATAACAGATTACCATACTTAAAGTGATTCTTCTTATCTTTCTTGATCTTACCAAGATTCTCCATCAGTTGACTTTGAAGTAACTCACACAGGTCATAATCTGTATTCTCCTTCACCATCTGATATGCTACATAAATAGTCGTACCGGATATTGAATTATCCTAGTTGGAGTGATAAATCTTGTAACCAACCATAGAGGAAAATTTCACATCCACATCAATAATATCATCAATTGTCATAGCTCTTTTATCAAACACTGAACCAGTTGCATCAGTAACTATTTGATTCTTCACAGACTTTGGGATCGACAACCCACCAAAGGAATTTAAACTAGTAACAATGCTTATAGCTTCTTTTTTAATCTCAAAAGGTTGACTCAACCACATAAACTCAGCATGAACTCAACTCAAAATATACCAGACCCATTCACTTTCATCAAACATGGGAAATTTTACAATCTGCATGAATTTTTCTCCTCTAGGGTTTTGAATTTGGGCTTTACCTTGAAATCTTCTCCAAATATATGATTTGAATAAAAATTCAATAATTGTGAGCTCCCTAACTCAATATTTGCATGCATGTATGCCCTAATTTCTTCAATATGCAAGATGTCATACAAAAAAAATGAAAATGCACCTAAGGGATCGGTCTCAATAGATTTGAAAGGATTCCACTTGAATTTTGGATAGGTTCTATCCTTGACATCAACTACCAATGGAGTAGCCATTTTCACACATTCACAATTTCACAAGCTTTCCCGATAAATACCTTTTCGCTGGATTAGGGTTTGATCGTTGAATTGCCTTCACACTTGAATCTCACCACAATTCGCCAAAGTTCACTTTAGAGCTCTCCAAACTTCTCCTCAAAATAAAAAGTGACAAACGAAGAATACAAATGACCTTTTATCATTTTCACACCTAACCTTTGCCACAATAAATGCTTTTACCCTAACTCATCCGGATACCTTGTTTCCATACTTTGTGAAAAATAACTCTTCTATAGACCTTCAACTCTGCATAATAGTCTCTCCAACTAATTTGACAACATCTATAGATCATTTATGTAATCACTACACTCATCCACATCCCAGTATCAATTACCGGTAAGGGGTTAAAATATTTTCTTGACAGCTCCCCCTAGGCCAAAGGCCCAAAACTAATTCCTGGAGGAATTACCAAAAGTAGGTTTTGGTGCTAGCTCATTTCCTACAATAGAGGGACTCTTCTTCACCCATGTCTTCATTTGCTTCCTGGTCTCATCTGTAATGACTTTTCCTTTTCCCTTTTCATCCTTCTACATGTTTCTTTGATTTACCGAACCTCTTCTGTAAAATCTAGCAATGTGACTGGATTTGTTGCAATTGTAGCACACCACATTTCTTTGTCCAAACAAGTTGTTCCATTGATTTTCTCTTGATATGCACAGGTTAGCAATATGGACAAATCTATTACATATATAACATCTAACATCTCTATAAAAAAATTTCATCATGTTTCTACATTCATTTGACTTATGACCATACTTATTACAATTAAAGCACTAACCTGAGAATGATGGACCACCTGGATTAATTCTGCTTCTACATTGTGCCACCATATGATCAAACTTAATGCAAACAAAATAGTAACCATTAAATATTTGAGCATTAGGTTGTCTTACCGGATACCTTCCAAGTTTGTTCATCTGATTTCCTTGCCTAAATCTCCTTTGTCCAGATCTAAAACTTTCTCCTTTATCATATCCAAGACCTCGTTTGTCACCTTCAGTCATCTAAATTTTAATCAGTTCATCTAGCTTGGTTGAGCTAATCTTGAACTTCTCCTTTAATTCATTTAAAATAGCAAGTTCATCTCTGAGATCAACAATCTACTTTTCAAGCTCTTCTTCATTATTTCTAGATTGTTCCAATGCAAGCTCCAATTGATTGAATCCATCAGTAATTTAGTTGCATTCTTCAAATTTCTCTTTCAAGGTATGGGAAAGCTTCTCCTCATTCTTCTTTTTTTCTTCAATCTCCTTGTTCATCCTCATCATAATAGATTTCATCTCATGTTTTAGGATTGCATTATATCCAGCAAACTTTTCACATTCTTTGGTCTTTTCCTTTAGGGCTTCTCTCAGTTGTTCATCTTTAATGAATTTATTGTCTTCCTACTTGATCTAATCACAAAGTTTCCTTCTCTTCTCCCTGGACTTATTGATTTTATCTTTCAATGACTCAATGAATTTCTCAACATTCATGAGATTTTCTTGCAATTCCTAGACTTCATATTTGGACTGATCAAGATCATCTATGGCCACCAAAAATTGTTGTTGAAGATTGCTTGAATCCATTGAAATAGTTTCCAAGATATTCCCCAAGTTGTTAAACTTCTTCCAAGGAACTAGGCTCTTACACCAATTGTTGGAATCAAGGAAGACTAAGAGGGGGAGTGAATCAGTGTTCTGCAATTTTTAACTTTATTAATCTAATCCTTAAAGTGTTGATAACATTCAACCAAAAGAAAGATGCATGAATATAAGAAAAATAACCACAACATCATAACACAAGTATTTTTTATGTGGAAACCCTATTAGGGGAAAATCCACGATGGAGGTCAATCCACAATATTATCTCAGTATACTTAAAAATATGTTTTACAAAATACAAATGCACTTACATTCAAGCACACTCCATAGAGTTCACTGCTCAAAAATAGAAAGGCTCACTGCATTACAAAAGATTTGGATTACATCCAAAGGTTTGAACTAAGATAGTAGCATCTACATATGCTTGATTACAGTTCTGATTAGGCTCATCAATCAATTTCTTGACCTTCTGAATGATTTTTCTCTTTTGCTCTATTCTACTTAAACTCACATCACAAAATCCTTAATGCACAAGTGAAACTATGCATAATCACTCTACATACCTTTTGAAATTCACAACACACATCAATTCCCTTCAAACATATATCAAAATGATGTAATTGATCACTTATATATATCTGCTACTAAGGATTTTATTGCTACATGTCAGCTTCAACAAAACATGAAAATATTTACAAACTGTCAGCTCAAATCATGAATAATATTCAATGTGCATCCACCAAAGTTGGCCAAAACATAGTTAGGACCCAAAAAAAAATGCTTGAACACAAAAACACTTAAATAATTACTCCTCAAATATCTATGACACGCTACATTCACTTAGTCGACCTTCATGCGTTGATGAATAAAAAATCAATCAACCGGAACTACTATCTTGCACACAAATCAATACAAGGCTCTAATATTCAAGAATAACAAATATCATGCATCAAATGACCTTCCCTAAGATCCACAGCTCAAAATAATAACATAAAACCTGGATATGAATCAATGAACACAAAACTGTCGGATGCTTTGTTCTAACTTGATTGTCTTTGATCTATCTACCAATATGAGAAAATGATGTCGTGCAAATCGAATCACTGACTATGGTTTCCATAAATGACAATGCTATTAAACATTTTTAGTGTCTCTTTCCAATAACACCTCCTAGAATAAAGTAGGTTTACAAAATCAAAGAGAAATTGGTTGAACAACCTCCTGTGATTCATTTCGTTCCTCTCCCTAGGGAAGAAAAGCAACCTATGGTTGATCAACCTGCTCCTACAAAAGTGCAACTTGAAATCAAAACTAAAATAAATAGAGGTGCTAGATAGCCTAGGTATAGACATCGTGCCCTTGCTTGCAAGTTACATGAAGAATTAAACAAATAAAATCAAGATCCAAACTTAATCGAAGCAATTCATGACCAGCCTCCCCATTCATCACAACAAAACAATCCAATATAACAAACACAACAAGAGTTAAACTCTCCCATGGACATTTCCATTCGACCTCTTGTTGTGATTAACTTGGATGATGATGACGAAGTTGCTAAAATTGATTAAAAGGTGCATAATGAATTGAATACATAGTTTTCCTCTTCCATGAGCTTAGAAGAAAAACCTCCTACAAAGAGTGTTGAACTTGGTACTAATCCTAGATCGACAATTGCTATTATCCCTTTGGATATTTTTCCACCTTCGGTATACAAGGAACATGATTTGGAGGAAGATGACCTGGTCATAGGTTGACTCGCATGTTCCTTACTAGTCTTGTGCATTATTTCATTTTCATTTTCTTTTGTGTGATTTCATGTGCATAATGTGATCCCCTGTGATGTTCTTTTTGATGTTCTCTTTGTTTATGAATTCTTCTATGTGTACCTTCATTCTTCTCTATGTTGTAAATCTTTTATATTTTCGCTTGTTATCTCTTTTGCATTTTTCTTGTGTTTTCCTTTTGGGGATGACGCAAGGCATCAAGACATTTATGTCTCTTCCATGTTTACCCAAAAGCTTTTCTTTTCATTTTCTCCTTTCATTTGTCTTGTTTTGTCCTTTTGGGGATGACGTAAGGTTTCAAAACATTTTTGTTTCTTCCATGTTGACCCAAAAGGTTTTTCCTTTTTTTTGCTCTCTTTGTGTCATTCTTCAAGTTCTGTGTGTATTTGGGGAATGATGATAGTTCTTAGCTCTCTTAAAAACATTACAGCAAGAACATACTGACCCTAAATCCATAGATCCCTTATGTGTTTGGTGTTTTCATTTTGGGAGAAACCCCTCTCTTATCATTTTCTCTTGCATGACACATCTTTACTTGGAAACATATGACTTGGCATAGGGCTTTCCAAGTTGGCTCTCATGTCTTTTTGTTATCATTTATCATTTGCTACTTTAAAGTAATTGCTCACAGCATGGTGTTTAGCAATTTCTTTAAAGTGGGGGCATACATTAGCATTATTCTTTTGCATTTTTCTTTTCATGGTTCATGGTGTAGTTTTCTTACTTCATATGATGTTTTTTTCACTTTGTGGTGACATTGGGTGTGATGTTCTTCAAAAGTGTGATGTCTCTTAGTATATTGCATTCCTCTTAGTGGATTTATGTGATGCACTGCATCCTCTAAGTTATGAATCTTTTATTCTTTGATTGGTCCTCTCTTGGAGACATTAGGCACAATGTTCCCTAAGTTAAGACCTTGCATGAACTAAGAAAAACTCTTTTGAGCATCCCTCATTGTTGAAATTTGCATTTATATGGTCACCTTGCATAATACAGCGTGAATGTCTGTGGAGCCATCTTGTTTGTTCATGAGCTCCAAGAATACAAATTCTTTCTTGTCTCATGAAGCTGAAAAATCATTTTTGTGTGGCACTTTATTAAAGTTATCAAGAGGTATAACTTTGGTATGGGTTGAGCGGGAAGCCCGATCAAGGAATGACCTTCTCCATAGCCACTTTCATGTGTGTGTGAGTACATACCATCCATGAGTGTATGTTTCTCACCTTTTTGGACTTCTAACCTAGTAGACAGCCTGAAGTTTTGTCCCCTTAGAGTGAGTATGCATTTTTTGGACAAACAGCCTAGATTTGATCCAAATTGCAATGGAAAAATGGTCAAAGCTTGATCTAACTATCTTTTATCTTTACCTTTTCTCTTTTTTCGTCTTTGACAGTGCATGCTTGTGCTTTGTTGTTGCTCTTTATCATTCTCATGTGTGTTATTTTGTGTCTGTGTTGGTTTTTCATGGGATCTTGATCCTAGGGGCTTGATCACTCCTCTTGATCATTAGTGTTGCATCTTATTGGCATTGGTACACTTGAACCCCTCTTAATGTGTGTTTTCTACTTTAGTGTGAGTTTCAAGAAAGTTTATCCTCTCACTAAAGTACAAGCTAAATGTAGTGACAAAAAATGTCATCAAGGACATTTTCACACTTGTTTGGGATCTCCTTGTGAAATTGGGCTTAATTTCTCCTTGATTTATTGTAATGTGGTGACACATTCACATTAGGTCTTGGGCCCTTGTGAACTAATCAATTTAAATTGTACCTTGCTAAAGTGTTGTGAAGTGTTGTAACACACTTTCACACTTTTCTAAGGTTTTATCAATCAATTACCCATGATAAACCCCTTTTTAATTAAAATAAACATTAATATTACCTTATGCAAAGTTTTGAAATGTTTTGTAACACATTTTCACACTCCTCTAGGCTTTTCAATAATAATTAGGCTTTCTTATGCTTTAATTGGCCCTATTTTTCATCCACAAGCCTCATTCATTGAATTATTTCAAGGATAATCCTGACACCAATCTTTATCCAATCATAATTCAGGTATTTCTAGCTTGTGTGGTCTAGATTTAGTGATCTGGGACTCATTCACTACCTTGGGTGAATGGGTCCCACCTAGATCTTTTGGTCCCAAACTGTATTTCACACATTTGTATGCACTTTTGATTTTTGGTCCCATACATTATGCTAGATGGGACTCATTTTCCATCTTCGGTGAATGAGTCTTATGTGGCCCAAAATTAAAATTAATTCAAATTTCTAGCAGGGTTTTATTCTCCTAGATTTGATGTTGGCCTGTAGTGTTGTAATTTCGAGAATTATTGCATAATTGAGTATAAATACAAGGTTTTTTCTCTCATATTTTCACCTCCCAATCTAATAGGAAATCAAGTGTTCACAAGAGTATTCAAGAGAATTCAAGTGCCTTCAAGAGCATATTTTCAAGCATTCTAGAGTAACATTCAAGTTTCAATCATCATGTCAAATATTTCATGAATCATGTTGTTTTAGAGCTAACAATTGTGGTGTAGGGTTTTGTGATTCAAGTAAGTGTTTCATTCAAGATCAACATCATTCAAGCAAGAATCAAAGTATACATACATTGTGGCCATTACAAGCATATTTGTAGCACCTTATTTCTAGGGTTTGGTGAGTTTGAACATTTCTATTTGTTCATTCATCATTCTCCATTCTTATTTGATTTAATTTCAAGGATTGATTTCCAAAACGGGGTTTGACCAAGGAAAACCCCTATCCACTAACCCCACAACATTTTTCCCTCTCCTTTGTGTGTGATTTGTATGTCTAGGTTGTATATTTCCTAAGGAGAAAGATTGGAGAAAAGTTCCAAATCATTCAAAGTTGTAAAATTTTCCATCAAGCCTTAAAGAACCTTGGAGAAAACCTATAGGTTGCAATTCAGAGATCTGGATCCAAAAAACACTCAGGAAGGAAAAGCCAGATAGAGAAGAGAAAAATCAACTTTTGAAGTTGTAGAAAATCCCAACTAGACTGATTCACCACTTTTGGCGAATGAGTCCCAGTTCCAATCAATTTTTAGGACTTTGCAGATTTTAATACCCTTTTCCCCAAAACTTGTTCTTGCACAGTTTTCTAGATACAAGATTAATTCACCCAGCTTGATGAATGAGTGTTGGTCAATAGTAAGAGAAAAAAAATTAGTGATTTATACCTCCATTTAGCCATCTCTAATTTTCACGGTGCACACCTTTCTGTCTTTAGTTTTATACTTTATTTCATTTACTTTTATAGGTCATTTAGAGTTAGTTTGCATTCAATTAGGGTTTAGTGTTGCATGTTTCATTAAATTTTCTTTTACAATTTTAAACTTGGTGTTGAACCCCTCAATAGATCATTTTCAGCCCCTAGGACATCCCTCTTGCAATATTTCTTTCTCTTTTGCATTGAAATCTCAAGGGTTTGTTCTTGAGTGAAAGTTGTGAAAATTTCCCTTTTAGGTCCTAAACCCTAGAAGGGAAGCAAACAATTTTCCACCTTTCATTTTGGTGAACCTGCATTTAGAACATTTCTTTTTCTAATTTGGAGTACATTATCATCCTAGATTTATCTTGCATTAACATTGCATTAGGACTTGCATTGGTTAACTTGCATTCTAGGGTTTAAAATTTTGCATTAGTGAAAGCTCATTTAACTTACATTTTTACATCTCATTTTATTGAAAATCATTTAAAATATGCTTGTACATCTCAGATACAAAACAAAAAACATAAAAATCATAAAACACAATAAAAAAATTCTAAAAAAATTGAAAAAAATCATCCCTAGGACTCATTCACCACCTTGGGAAAATCAGTCCCTTTGCATATTTTGCATTTCATTTTTTAGCATTCAAACTTTAGTTTCTAAGTTTATATTTGTTGTTATTTCCCTTCTGTTTCTATTTCCATAAAAAAATTTTAAGGATTTTAGTGTTCTTGGCTTATATTACATTTGCATTCACCTTGCATTTAGTAGCCCTTGCATAAGTATTTGGTGTCCTATTTCTAACACTGTAGTGAGACAAAGTTTGAGACTCATGGCATCCCACAATAGCACATTCATTATGGATCTTGGGTTTTCTAGCTCTTTCACTCATAGTGTTGACACTAGTACACTAGGTATGGAAAACACCCTTAGCAACTCTTTTCCTTCAAGTAGTATGCAAGTTGAAACAAGGAATGATAGTGTCCCGCAAGAAAACATAATTCAAATTCATGAGGACCTAGAAAACCTACAACATCAAGTGCAAAATGACAACATTACAATTACCATAATTCCTACTTTAGACAACATTCATCGCATGCTTGAAAGTGAAGATGGACTTGACCTTATGAAAAACATAGTTCAAATCTTTGGAAAATAGTTTACCCCAACCACTAGTTCCCCTTTACCAAAAAATAGTGTCACAAGCCAAGGAGGAACTCAAATTCCTCCTCCCAAGATAATTGCCTCAATACCTACCTATACCAACCCTCAAGTCACAAAAACAATGCAACAAGTTAGTAATGTGATTCCTTCCTTGGGTATTCCCGCTAGCATCCCTAGTTCCTATGTGGCATCACACATTGTATGTGCATAAAATTGGTCATATCTAATTATTCCTGACATTTAATTAAATATTTATTATTTAATTAATTTCTCTAAAGTCTTCTGCATGTAATTAAATTTAATCAATTTAATTATATTGTTCATTCATTTTATTCTCCCACCATAATTGAATAAAGTTACTTTATTTGATTATTTCACGTCTACTTGATTAATTAAATAAATACATTTTATTTATTTAAATTAATTATCATCTTTTGAATTTAATTAAATATTTCACTTTAATTAAATTTAAATATTTCTTTTCTTCTATTTGAAACTCTCTTCTAATTAATTAAATATCTTATTTAATTAATTTCATAATACATGTCATTTCTTCAAATTTAATTAAATATTTTATTTAATTAAAGATCTTCTGCTTTCTTCAAATCATAATTAGATATTTCATTTAATTATGAAATCTTCTGATTTCCTCAAAATCTTAATTAAATATTTATTTAATTAGGAAAAATCAACATACACCCATAAATAAATAATTGAATTGGATAATTCATTATTTATCTTCTCAGTATCTTTCCATTATTTTCTAAAAAAAAGATGATTTTTAATCATCTCATCTTATCTCTTCCATGAAAATGGAAAAATCCTGCTTTATTCGCTTTCTTCTATTTTTCTCTCTAGTCTCATCCATTTTCGATCGTTCGATCTATCAAGAATTATCACAGCCGTTGACCAACTCAGCCAATCAAAATCCTCGAAAAACTCTATAAATACACGTGCGAATCCAAGCATTGGTTACACACGTACACTCAGAGATATACGAACACACATATGCAATTACGCTTATGCATTTTCATCTTTAGCAATAATCTTGCATCTTAGCATAGTATGCATTTTAATTTAAATATCATTCTCTAGTAGTCCATTTTGTTGAGCTTGGCATACAGAATCTGAGAGCAATTTTAATCAAAGAAATGATGGAGATAGAGAGCAACAAAACGACTTCAAAGAAGCTGCCATAAAGAGTTTGTTTATATTTTCTTTCAGTTTCTTTGATATAAAGTTTTATGGATTGTGTTTTGAATTCATTAGGATAATCATATTTTCATACACACACATCATATCTCCTACCACTTTACCACCTATAAGCATTCCATTCACTTGTCCTATGAACACATACACCCCTTCACATTTTTCATTTCCATCTCATAGAACAAGCAATGAACCTCTTATAACTCAACTCTTCCAAACCATTTCATCCCTTCAAAAAACGTTTCCACCATCAACCAAAATCAAAATGGTCAACCTACGTATTATGTTAGAAGTAGTTCATTTTCCTTGGAGATATTGTGAACACCGATGCCACAAGGTGTATAGGTTCCTAGATATGTGAAATACGGAGGAAATGGAGATCCTTCTAACCATTTTAATTCCTACACCACTTTATGTAATGACTTTTTCCTTGATGTTAAACTTATGGCTAATATTTTTCCTAGGTCATTGAAATACACTGCCTCAAAATGGTTCTCTTCTTTACCGACCAACTCAATTCATTCATTCAATGAACTTGTTGAGGAATTTGTAAACTGCTTTCAAGTGCATATGACTCCTAAGATGACCTTGGCCTATTTGATGATATGTAAGAAAAAAGAAGAAGAAAAGATAACTGACTTTATCTCACACTATCAATCACTTTATTCCCAAATCGATGTCAAGATCCATGACCCTCACCTTCAAAAGATGTTCATAGAAAATTTGCAAAGCAAGATTCAATACAAGCTCACCATGATGAAATTCCCATCCTTTATGCACTTGTGTACTGCGCTCTGTGTTTATCAAAATTTGGTTAGTAGTCAAGATACAAAGTCCCCTTCTATCCAAACTAAGAAATCAAACCAAAACAATTCCCAACCTTTTAGAAAATAGAATAAAGG